>VZSZ01001515.1:255631-389967 GCA_013398815.1 Ibidorhyncha struthersii
CCCCCCCCCAATTCCTCCCAGGTTCAAAAATGGCTCAACCAAAAAAGTGAAATTATACAGCATAGCTCCAATTCTGCTGTCCCATCCAGGATCGCAAGAGATGAACCTGGTAACATTCACCCCTACCTATATCAGCTGCACGGTAAAGCAAGTGAGAAAACCATGATTTTTAGTCTCTATTCATTGTGGCAATTGGAGGGTTTGGTTCTGCCAGAAAATCCAATTATCCCTGACCTCCAAAATGGAGGTCTTTTCAGACCTGAGCCTCTTAGTTATGTGTAGGTGGGACAACCTTATCCTTTCCTGAGAGACTTCTCATGTGCGTAATATTGCTAATAGTAGATGTGAATTTCTTGGTAGCTGTCTAAAACGATCATTAAAATGCTCACATAAAAGTTAAGAAACCCTGAAAATTTGGTTTCATCATTTCAGCATGATCATTTTGGCAACGCGAACGATGAAGCAAACAAACCATCCCTTTGCTTTGCATGCAGATAAATAGTGTTGGCAGACAAAATAAAATGCAACTGAACGTGGTGGTACAGTCTGTCCTGGAAGTATACTTCCCATGGTCCCACCGAGCCTCGGAGTACATACGAAGGAACAGCGGCAGGCGCGTGCAGGCCATTTGGCTGTAACCATTCCGGCAGCTGAAGTGCTACGCAAGGATTTAAAAAGTGAATTCTGTAACAGTAAGGCACAGTTGACTAAAATGAATAGTTTTGTGGAACTGAGCTAGTTTATCAGATTTTAAGTGGTTTTAAAAATGGAATATTACCAGGTGATCATTATATAGTTATATATTCGATTAACTGGCTGGAGAGCTGACAGGTTTTAGCACAGGTATTCTTATACTTCTATATTTTTCCTACTGCTGCTTAAATCTAACTAAAACAACTGAAGCCTACTTACTCCAACTCACATGAGTAACTTTTTTTAAACTGATATTGTAGAGCCACTTATATCAAATTTCTTACTTCTATACACACTGATAACCCTCTGAGGATGCTAATTAGCATGGGAAGACAAATAAGCAGCGACATTGTTCATACAGTGGATCCAAACTCAGAAGTCAGTGAGGTGCTGCCAGTGGTTTTGACAGAGGACTCTTATAGGATCTTGCATAAAGTTGCAGAGGTGAGAGGCGTAGAGAGGGGTCTGGTGTTACAGCAGAGCTGACCTCTCATGAGGCAGTGCTCATCCAGGACATGCACCTGAGCAAGACAGTGATAAATGAAAGTATGAAGTGCCTAAATCATGTAACGTGATATGGTGACAGGAGGTTAATAAGCTCTATGACTTAGAACTGTTCCCTGTCCCCTTTACACTCGTATAAAGTACAGATTCATTTAAATCAGAACAACGGTGCAGAGATCAATATTCTCAGGTGCTTTCAAAGCTAAATATTTATTTCAGAGACTTCCCCCTCCTGAATGGGGCTGCTGGTTCCCTGGTCCTCTTTAGAAATCGGATTAATTCCACCCCAAGACCTGGATAGGCTGGAGAGTTGGGCAGAGAGGAACTTAATGAAATTCAACAAGGGTAAATGTAGGGTACTGCATCTGGGGAGGAATAACCCCATGCATCAGTACAGGTTGGGGGCCGACCTCCTGGAGAGCAGCTCTGTGGAAAGGGACCTGGGAGTCCTGGTGGACAACAGCATGACCATGAGCCAGCAATGTGCCCTGGTGGCCAAGAGGGCCAATGGCATCCTGGGGTGCATCAAAAGGAGTGTGGCCAGCAGGTCGAGGGAGGTCATCCTCCCCCTCTACTCTGCCCTGGTGAGGCCGCATCTGGAGTACTGCGTCCAGTTCTGGGCTCCCCAGTTCAAGAAGGACAGGGATCTGCTGGAGAGGGTCCAGCAAAGGGCTACAAAGATGATTAGGGGATTGGAACATCTTTCATATGAGGAGAGGCTGAGGGATTTGGGTCTCTTTAGTCTGGAGAAAAGAAGATTGAGGGGGGATCTTGTTAATGCTTTCAAATACCTGAAGGGAGGATGCCAGGGGGATGGGAGCAGTCTTTTTTCAGTGGTGCCCATTGATAGGACGAGGGGTAATGGGCACAAACTTGAACATAGGAAGTTCCATCTTAACATGAGGAGGAACTTCTTTACTTTGAGGGTGGTGGAGCACTGGAACAGGCTGCCCAGGGAGGTTGTGGAGTCTCCCACTCTGGAGACATTCAAAACCCACCTGGACGCTGTCCTGTGCAACCTGTTGTAGGTGACCCTGCTCTGGCGGGGGGGGTGGACTAGATGATCTCCAGAGGTCCCTTCCAACCCTGACTATTCTGTGATTCTGTGAACCTACCCCAAAACGTTTATTTAATCTCAGAGGAAAATATTAACCAATGTCTTCCTCCATAAACTTCTATGAACTGACTCTGTCATCTCTCCAGCACCTTTCTAGAAAATATCAGAACGCACATCCACACATATCCTTCAAAACTCAAACCTGATGGTCGATTAAAAAAAGAAAAAAAGAGGAGTTTGCAGAGAAAGAAAGAACATCTTTGTTGACAGCAACAGAATGTAACTTGTCACCAGAGTTGATACCTTGTATTAATGGCTCTTTTGCGAAAACACAGAGCTGAATGTTATAAATATTGATGTGAGCACACTGTATTTGGAAGTGTGTGATAGATGAAACTTTTTAAGGTGAATACAAAATTGTCTTCGGTGTTTCTCCAACTTGAAATTCAAATATCCCCTTTTAATTGGAGGCCATTACATTTACAACCAGGAACAATTTTTGTTGCTGGATTCAGTGGATAGAGCAGGGAAAAATATTCCTGCCTACATGTGATAGCTACAGCTGTCAACATCCGTAAGGAACAAAACTGAGGGACAGATCTCCAAATGAGCTGGAGTGTTCATGTATGTTGCAGTGTATTTGGGCTTTTTTATTTTTTGGTATGTACATGTCTTGTGCTCACAGTGACAGCTTCGTTGCCATGGTTACTTATAAGCCAGCCTCTACCTCCATCTGAGGAGCCAGAGTACGTTTTCTCCTCTATACTGGATGTGTCCACATGGGCATTCCCTCAAAGAACTCAGCACAGGCTGTGCGATCAAGTGTCGCAAATCAGCA
The DNA here is from genome assembly GCA_013398815.1 of Ibidorhyncha struthersii. Lineage (NCBI taxonomy): Eukaryota > Metazoa > Chordata > Aves > Charadriiformes > Charadriidae > Ibidorhyncha > Ibidorhyncha struthersii. The sequence goes on from VZSZ01001515.1 coordinate 258,724, forward strand.
TCCAACACTCAGTATGTCTTTACAGGGAAAAGGATGTGACAGCATTCCTGATACTTCTACAGAAACAAAAAATATAGTAACCCACCCTCACCAGCCTTTAAAAGTTGCTCAAAATTTCCTTCTACATAGAAAACAAATTAATTCTTTTGAGGAAGGTGAGGGCAGATAGACTCTCTTTGATGTCAACACTGAAGTCTCCCTCAGAGCTCCCAGGCCTGTGTGCCACTTCCCGTGTCCATCAAATGGCTGCTACCCTAATTCAGGGAGCTGAAATTGGTCCATTCCAGCGCGTGCTTTGGAGTGACAGATAAACAGGGCTTGCTGAAAAAAAAATGCATGTGCCAAAATAAAGACAGACAATTTAAATCCAAGAGAGAGAAAGCTAAAAAGGTAATGCATGTCCACAAATAACACCAGCTGCTGCCATAAAGGGACTAAATTAAAAAATAAATAAAATTAGTTTTAGATAGGATATAAAGCAATGAGGGATTTTCAACAACCCATTGTGCAGGGACTGCACTAGGACAGAGTGAGTGAGTCCTTCTTCTGCAGTCCTGTATGGGCATAAGCCTCTTTTAAGGTCAGGGAAACTGTCACAAGAAAAAAAAAAAAAAACAAAACAAAAAACAAACCCAAAATAAAAACCCCACACAACTTCAAACATTCACAATACTGTCAAAGAACAGGGGAAAAGAAACAGTTTTCTACTCACCTTTCTTTCTGACACCACCACATTCTGTTCAGCACACCCGTGAATACTCTGAACTGAACGGTGGGGAAGAGAGACGAAGAGCATCGTCCAGCGAAGCTTCAGTGTGGTGGCAGCAACACTGATCCACAGAACGCCCCCGTACGATTTGCATTAGTTCTATCATTCATGAAAAAACAAAGAAAAAAAATCAAAATAACCAAGGAAGTGAATGCAAGACTTAAATTTACAGGAAATTCTCCAAAACCCATGAGCAGTTTTGACCTGTCCCACTGCACTGTATTACAGTAGAATTTGAAGGTTACCAGCAATTTTAGGCCGTGATTACTTTTTTTGAACAGATAAACTCTAGCTTATAATTTAGCAAAGATAACGCACACTGTTTTGAAAAGGTAAAAAGCACAATGAGAAAAAAAGAGTCTTCCGTGGCCAGATGCCATTTCACAGCTTAGAAACAGGACACTGAGAAATGAAGTGATTTGGCCAGGCTTGTAGAGGATTTTGTAACAGAGCTGGAGAGTGACACCACAGCGTAGACTGTTCCAAGTCTGCAACAAGACAGACTATAAACTAGTGTCGAGCAGGTCTGAAAGAGCCAGCGTCATCATTTCACTGAAATCTAGAATATGGCCTCCCTCTGAGGAAAATATATTTAGAATACTGGGAGGCAAAACCCAACCCTAGCATAAAAATGGGAAAATCCAGTTATTTTATCCTCTTTGTGAGTATTACAAAATGTTTGTTGGCTAAATTAGGTGAATTTGTCTGAGAATTTGCTAATACTATTATAAATGGTAAGGTTTTGTTTAACTGCAAGACACAAGCACAAAATCAGCATTTACAGAAAAGCAGCAGTAAAGAAAAAGGCATTCCAGGTCCAGAAAAACATGAGTTTTCTGAAGTTTGTCTTCAAGCAACATTATTGAAATACATATTCAGGACTTAATCCCCAAACCCTATTTTCCAAATGTTGGTGTAGCAAAGAACAAAAGACCTGAATTTTTAATTGACGTGTACTTGAAAGAAGAGTTTGCCTGCAAAGATATAACAGATAGATACAGAGGGGAAAATGCCGGAAAACAAACTCCTTGACCTACTTCCATAACAGACAAAACAGGCACAACGCAGTATTTAAAAAACACAGGGATATTCCAAGGAAGACTTACTCCTACCTGCAACTATCCTCAATCTAGCTGTTGAGCTAGGGGTCGTAAATCTTGGCAGCGTTGTATTGTACATTTCTACGGTACTCAAATAAAGAAATCAATAAATTTTACTCAGACAAAAGCCACGCCACACATTTACAGGACTGTTGCAGATTTGAGAACTGGACCCAGAGGTGAATAAATAACATAGCCCATGATGTTACTTGTGCAGCATTGCTCCGCGAGCAGACCAACGCATTTAGCCAGCGGCAGTAAGGACAGGAAGACAGACAGAGATAAGCAAATCTTTATTTCATAGATTCCCTCTGCCTAGCAGGCTGAAACAGCAGCCAGGAGCTACAGTTACCTTTGCAAGGCAATCCCTGTTGCACCAGGATTTTATCACTTGGTTTGTCAGACTCCAGGAGATGAATTTTAATCAGATTCGTAATGGGCGAGGACCAAGCTTACTGAGCAGCTTTCAGAGACGGAACCACTAACCTAGCTGTGCTAAATTATTTAAAACCTAAATGTTTGCTTCCCCTAGGTTTTACAGTCTGGGGAACAGGATGATCCCTGTAAATGTCCGTTAGGAGACAGGAGGCTCAGTCCGGCAAGGCCCCCTCCCTTGTCCTGACTTTCAGTCCCTGATCCAAGAATTCTCCCCACGATTCTTCTTTCAGCCATCATTTTCTTTGCTCTTCCTGGTCCATGAAACTCGCGTTTCTTTAACAGCCCTGCTTCCTAGCACTTGTCTGGGCACGTGAGTCCAAACCGCAGGGGCTCAGGAGGAAGCCAAACCCTGCCTTCCTGTGGTTTGAGTGGTTGATTTAACCACTGCTTGCTGCACAGAAAGCTGGGCACCCATCAACCTCCTCCCACCCTCCCACACTGAAAAAAATGACACCCAAAACATTACACGAGGTTTTAAGGGAGGCAGAATCCCTTTCTGAGGAAGCTGGCAGACGTGAGCGAGCGTGCGAACTGTGTGGCGAGAAGAGCTCAGATGCTTACTGGTTCAGCCTCTTCAGCTTTGAAATTTATGGCTAGAGACCTCATAAAGATCCTTGTGGCCATCATTCTACAAACTTCTTGTTCAGCTCTGATTTATAGGTTGAGTAAATCCAAGCAAAACACAGCAGTAAAAGGAATTTGTGGGATAATTTACTGCTTCAGTTTAGGTTAGGGTTTTTAATAGTTATTTACCTTTAGACTTTAGATATAGATTGGTAAGTAGCCAATTACCCAAGGCAGCGTGAGTAGCTTTGACAGCTGAGTTCAATGCATCAGCTACCCTTAGAAAGTACTGCTTTATTTTCTGATAGAAAATGCTACAGTTAAATATAGAGGCCAGAGCCTATATCTTAAAATGAGGAAAAAATGATCAAGATAATCCTCATGGAACATGGCTTTTGAGGATAAAAGCTTCCCAGTAAAAGAGGGGGAGATCATTACTGTATATTTATATGAAGGCAGGGTTAGGTTTTTTTTTTGTGGGCTCCATTGAAGCTGTGTCAATTTACACCAGCTGAAAAACTACCTCTAAAGAGTTCATTACACCTCCGTCTCACTAGCGTATTGCTCCACCATTTGAACATTTGTTCATCTGAAAGGTTCATTATTTTCTTAATCCAAAAGGGTGCCTCGGATTTTAAGACTGGGTATGAAATGTTGACGTTGCCTGCACCAGCTCTTCTCCCTGCATTTAAATGCACCACCATATTCCCTGCAGAGCCTGGAAAACTGCAAACGTCTATCTAGGTGGTATGTGGCTAGAGCAAAGGGACACGAGGCACAAACTGGAGGAGGGTGCTCAGCAGTGCTTTCGACAGCCCAGCTTGGTTTTTGGGCTCCTGAGCTGGGCTCTGCTGCCCCTCAGAAGGAAGGGCCTTTTATTGCTGCCAGGTTGCTTTTTTTACTAAACTCATAGTAAAATCATATGAATAATTTACACTGAGTTTTGATTGATTTTGTGTCTTTTTCAGTTTGCCAGGGAGCAAGGAACCAATTGCAGTTCCTCATTAGAAATCACTTCTGCTTAATTCCTGCAACTATTTTGAAAGCAACTCAAATCCAAGAAGCTAAATCTCAAACACAAACCTTGTTGATCAGGTGCTCCAGTCACAAGATATATATCCAGCTGGGTGAGCATAACTTGCATTTTCCTTGTGGCTGGTGCTTGAACAGTTATCAACAATAAATAATCTGCAATACTCAAACATTTGTTGCTTTTAAGCCACTGATGGAAAAGGGTATAGCATTACAGTAGCCCTCACAAGCAACCAGAAAAGGGCCATGACCCCTTAGCCTAGATAGGGCCATGGATTTCCTGGTTTCTAGTCATTACCTTTCTCCAGCCCCTCTTTGTCTCCTTAGACCAGTGCCTAATACTCTCCTGCTGCTGTCACAGTGTATACCTTGTCAGCCTGCAGAAGCTACAGAAAATAAAAGCTTTAAAATATTTTAGCATTAAAGGATCAGGAATTTTATATATTAGCATACATTAGCATTAGACATTAAGCATATGTGGCTGATGACACAGAAACTCCCAGAAGTTAGACTGAAATTAGCCTCAATTATTTCGCAGATTATACAGTCACAGTTTTTTGGGAACAGTATAGTCTAGCACTTACATTTGCACACGTTGCTCAAAAATCCACAGCCACACAAATGCTTAACTGGTGGATATTTAATATCAAAATCATAGCTAAGGTTATTTTATATCCACACCCACAGTCTGAGTTTTCATCCACACTTTAACGGAATTTTTCTACTTTTGATTTCACATATGGGTCAAATCCAGAAATAACATTATGATAAACTTAAGGAGATTTTGGAGACTTGGGACATGCTAAAACAGCACATAAAAATTAAGCCTGTATTTATAAAATAGAGGTAACAGTAAAACTATTACACTAATCCTTTCTAGTCTTAAACTCTCCTATTCCTTCCGAGAGATTTAAAAATATATTTCAAGTCAGAGTAATTAAAGGCTGGATATTCTTTGTCATATTTTTCTCTCCACTTGTAGAAGAGGCTAACCTGCAAGCTAGTTGGATGAGACTTTCTGGCACACTGCTGTCCTCTCCTTGATCTCAGCAAGTGCTGCAGGAATTCCGCATGTTTGCACAGTTTGAAATCTGGATTTAAATTTTGTCTTCTATGTCACGGGAAGCAGATCTCCCATCCCTGTGGGAGAACCAAGCGTGATGCTTTAAAAGCAATGCCAGTGCTGCCACCATTGCAGTGCAGCTACCCTGGCACGTTCTTTCTTCATCACACAACAGCTCAGCCCAGGGATTAAAGGGGGCTGTATGTCTAGTCAATCCTAGAGAAAATGTCTTCCCAAACTCTTGAAGTTCACAGTCAAAGTTCAAGCTGATATTATACATTTTTGTCTCTGTCAGTTAAGTGTGGAAAGTATCTTCTGATCACCTGCTACAGAAATTAATACATTAATGACCAACTGTATTCCTCTGTAGATGCCAAACTGACTTTCAAATATTTATGACATAATATACACAATACTGCCCAGTCTCAGAAGTCAAGAATTTGTGCTCCTGTAGGGTAATAAGCTATTGAATTCCACCTGGGGAAAGCTCTGCTGTGCTGAAGCAGAGAGAGAAAAAAGAAAAAAATAAATCATGCTTTTCAAACAAGAAAGAGTTTGATAGATATCCACCAGAAAGCTTTTAGTCTTCCATATATATATTATGATTTGGTATTTTGCTTAGCTTTTCTGTCATTATCTACAATATATTATTCAGGCAAAAGCTGTTCATTTTGGAAAAGTGAAATGCAATATTGAAAAGGTTAGAGACTACTTCTAACTGTGCCATCCCCATTAGCTTACTATCTGAGTGCTAAGCATGTGTTATAAATAATGCATAACTTAATCCCTCTGCATTTTTTTTGAAAAAAACCCTGATGTACTACAAAATAACAGGAGGGAAGAGAAACACATTTCCGTAAATACAAACAACTACTATGAACTACCTAATCAATAACTTTTGTAATACGGTGAGCTGAATAAATGATGGTTAGTGAATAATTTAACGAGTTTTGGCAGTTTCTACTCCAGAACTCACCGTGAACAGTTTAGATTTTCTCCAGCACATTTGTTCTACAAAATTTCTTCTAAATAATTTGTATGAACAATTATTGTTCTTTAGAGCATTTGTGAGCTCTTCACTGTGTCTATGATTAAATTTGAGCTCTTTCAGACAGTTTTAATTGGGTGCATCAATCAAATAGCATAATTCCCTTTTCTTGACATATCCCTACTGACCAAGTATCTTTTTTTTTCTAATTTGTAATCCATCACCTAATCCAAAGTGATGATTACTAATCTCTATGATTTGTATATGCAGATTTGGAAGAACATTTAGGGACATGTTAATATCTAAACTGGTTAATCACTTTCCTGAATAAAGATAGGTATAACATTAGCTTTAATGAATCTCTGAATTATTTTTTTAGGTCATTAGAAAGTTACAGTGTTAATTTAAAATTTAAAAAGTTACTGCCCCTCTCTGTCCACCCTCTTCACTCCAATTAAAAAACAAGGGACCCTGTGCAAACTGGCATTGATCATTGGTTTAAGGTAATATATGCATAAGTGAAGCTGCTGATGTATAGGCATATATTCGGTTCTGCCATGTAGTTACAGCACCTACTATACTTTGTTATGAGTCATGGTAGCACGGATAGCGGGGGATGCAGAGTTTAACTCACTACAGCTAAACAGGTGAGAAGTCTCTCTCTCATACAAGTAACCTGATTCAAAATCTCCCTCTTTTATTTCACCAATACTCTAGTAAAGTCCCATTAATCAGGGACAGCAGCAGGTCAGTTTTTCAAGGGGTTGGGAGGTGCTCAAACCCCATTAAATCAGGTTTTAGGAACGTAACAGTCTTTGTGCCTGTCCATAGGGTACTAAATCCCTTTTAAATCTAATCAAAGTCTCTATGGCAGAGGCTCAGCAGCTGGGAAGCCAGCTGAGCATTGCTCATTGCCATAATATATTTTCATCAAGTTGTGTTACAGAGCTCTCCTAGAGACACCACGACTATCTAGTCCAAACTGTGACAGTATGATAGGCTGAAAGACTGCAAAGTAACACTGAACTCAGCCTTTATCACTGCAACTAATATAAGATGTAAAAACATTCCTTTCCTAACTAACACAATGGAAATTCAATTCGATAAAGACAGTGTTGGGTCACAGGTCAAGGAAGATGCTTCAGGAAAGGAAAGAACAAAACTTATATTATGTATAAAATCTGAAATTCTTTCAAGATGAATATTCAGAAAATGTGGCATTTGTCGTGGTTTACCTCAAACCAGGACGTTACTGAATATCTGAAGATAAGAACAGATATTGTAATAATGGCTTTTTAGAGGAGGAGAAATATTTGTTTATATTGTCAATGTGTATTTCATCAAAATATGTTACACTCCAACTGGTGAATTCAAACTAAAGTTACATTTCTAAAACTAGACAGTTTTGGCCAGCTATAACAGCTTCTAATCTTCCTTCCCCCAGACTCACCATTAATAGATCAAGAATATTTAGAGTACAGAGAACAATAGCGATAGCTGGAAAGGAAAAGGATTTCAAGTTTTTGTTTGACTTTGGAAATCTTGTGCTCTTTAATTCAATAACTTTGTGAGTCAGCATTGAAAACACAGAATTCGGAACAGAGCTGAACAGTAGCAGGATGCTAAGTTTTCTCCTTTTATGTATGAATTCTGTTAAGGTCAGCAATGAAGAAAAACTCTTCAAAGTGTTGCTTAAGCGTGGTAGGCAGAGAGAAATGAGGCAGCCAATGGATACCCCCGTCAATATTGACTTCTGTGTTGGCAGCCGCAGCAATGTGACGGCCCTTGAGACTGAACTAAGACAGTCCAGAGATATGTACGCATACACACATACACGTTTGCACTACTTTGCAAGTTTCTTGAAGCCATAGCCAACATCAACTGATGGGCCAACACAGGTCAGCTTGAAAAACCCCTCTCTGATCTGTGAGAAGAATGAATATTTCTTGACCTGCGACCCTGGATATTTTACTGAATATATCACTCACATTCAAGACATTTTCCTCTAAATAGATTTACAGATCCTTTTCTCAGTTCAACAGAACATGAACAAGTCAACTGACATTAATAATGTTACATAGGCGTAAAACAGTATAAACAAAAGAGTGCAAAAAAGGCATAAAGACTGTTTTAAGAGTAGGCCCTCTTGAAAAATTCCATTGCATTTAAATTTTAAAGTCCTAGTGGTAATAGAAATTTATAGATAACTATCTCCCATTATCAACAGCTAAGAAAATTAGTCAGACGTGCACATTAATAGGATCTCCATTTTAGTTGACATTGGACAATTGTCTCATTGCTTCTTTCAGCTTACATTATAGTGCATTAGTACATCAAGCATTTCTTATCTGCTATATGTTTGCTATTGTTTCCAATGATGTGTGAAATTGGAGACTGACTGAAATTTTCCTCAGTAAACTTGCATTGTTGGAGGATCAAAATATTGACAGCTCGATTTTATAATTGTAACTCAATCTTGTTTTGTGCCTTAGGGCTGTCATTTAAATTTTACTTCAGGATTATGTTATACTATTTATGGCTTTTATTCAGTAATACATTGACTGAAGTTGCTTTGGACCATGTTTGCTACAGCTGGCTGAAACTTTTTAATGTTTTCCAACTTGATGTTTTTCACTGAAAAATGTGCCTTTCTCGAAATCTAAACTTTCCACAGATTTATGCATTTTTTGGATGGACTCTTGCAGGAGAGAAAACTTAAACTCAAGTGTTTTGCTTAGAAGAAAAAAACCCCACGTTTCTGTCATACAGGAATGAAAATTAAATGGTTTGATTATTCATTTCAAAGCAGCCCTTCTTTCTAAAACTTGTAGACTACACTTCAGCGGAGGATGGGGAAAATAATTTGAATGCATTTGAACTAAAGCAACTGAAAGAAATTAGAATTGGAGGGAGGGGTTTTGTTTGTTTGTTTTATGCCCATTTCAGGGCAGACACAATTTTTCAACAAGCTTTGCTGTTCATGCACCAGATGGCTTTATTTTCCCAATACTTTATTTTCCTCACATGCATTTTCACTGCAAGTATTTTGCACATGGCAGCAGGATGCGTATGCTTTTTATTAATCTGCAAGCTATTCAACTATAACTCATCCTGGCAGCCGATCAAAATTTGGTGAACCAGATGATTCAATGTATATTCCTAGGAGGGAATAGCAGGAACAACCAGATTATCCCTACTCCATAATTATCATAGCTAGAAAAAGATCTGTTTGCCAACTAAATACTTTCAAGAGAAGTAAGTTCAATTAATAAATTAAAAATGGGTATCAGCATTTTGTTGAATTTCTGGAGCAATTCCCCCTTTAGCATGCACTTGATTTTCATACTTCTAAGACTGCAATAAATTTGTAGGTTAGACAGAACAGTTCAGTTGAATTAAGCATTGCAGCTTTTGCAATGGAGACAGATATGTGCTATTAATAAATATAATATCTATACATGTTTGTGTATTTAATGTTTTCAGAACTGCCTTCATTTTCAACCTTTATATTGGAGAAAATGCTTGAAAATAGCTGCAGGAAAGCAAATACTTTTAAGGTCTTGTAGGCATTCTTAGTATTTGTAATACATGTAGTTAGGAGAAGCCATCATGTATACATGAATCCTTTCATGTATACTGTGTTTATTTGAAATCTATGAAATCCCATTTTAAATTAAAGGAGAGAGAAATGCAGTATATGTAGTGAAACTTGTGGCGCTCACCTAGGAAATTTTTTTCTAACAGGTAGCCTACCAGTTTTAAAAGTATTTTACAGGCTTCATTTTGGTCGTCTCAGCACATTAAATGCTTAATTGCCACTTGGACTACACTTTTCACTCTAGAGCCAGCATGCATTAAAAAAATCTACTGAAATTCAGTAGATTACTGAAGGTAACTGGAAGCTGGGATGCTACAGTACCCAACCCACTCCTGGCATAGCTCTTTTTTCTTTACTGCACTGAAATTATCCTGAGGGGGCTAAAATAGGTTTCCCAGTTTCCAAAACAGACTTCTATTCACCATCACAGTCACAAGTACATTTTGCTGTATAGCCTGATTTTAAGAAGAGTTTATCTTCTTCCAGTTTGTTTTAAAGAGAATGCTTCCTCTCTCTCTCTCTCATACTTGTCCTTTGTTCTCTTTTGCACTTTTGAACTAAGATTTCTCTGGGTGTAGACTCCTTTTGTCCTGACAGGGAAGCTCTGATCAGCCACCATGAGAGATGCCAATCTGTCAGATTAAAACTGATACTGGGGAAGTCAAGAACCCCACTCCCAAAAGAGTCAACAAAAAGAAGTGGATAAAAGTAGATCTGGCAAGAAAGATCAATACAACTCTGCAATAGGAGAAAAATCAAAGGGAAGCAAAACCTATGCTGCTTTTTGGGGACTGCAGGCTCAGCCACAGCTCAGGGACTCTGCAGAAATGTCACCGTGCTGCTGTGAGGGTGGCTGAGTTGAAGCTACCTCGAACACGGACAAGAGCCAGTGCTGGGTGGAGTGGCTGACGGTGTCTTATCTCACACTCTTTCAGTTTTAGGATTTCAGACTCCAAAGCAGGGAGACTGCACTGCCGACACCAGCAATGTAGAAGTACTAAGCACATCCTTCTGCAAAGTCCCAGTGCCATTCAGATATTCTGTTTTCTGCACACAGTTTTAACAAATCTACTTTAACCAGTTAGATTTTCAACAGCATTTGGGACAACTTCCTAGCTCCAAAGTGAAAGTATCAGATGCTCGTATGATTCTTTTTTCCCCTACAAGGCTGAAGCTTTCAGAGATCACATCCCTCTGCCGCTTCTATTATTTCACCTCATTCTGAGACTTCAAGAGATGGTATCTTTTGATTTCAGTCACATTTTAAAGGATGTTTTGCTTTGAAGATTTATTCCTTGAACCACTGGGGAGGGGAAACCAAGGAAATAGATTTTTAATTTTTTCCAAGCTATGTTTATTACAGACTGGCCAACAGTTTTATGAGTCATCTAAGATTATCCTCTTGATTAATCCAAAATATTACCTACTCTCCACTTAAAATTGTTTCTACATCCTACTTGCAGGATACATTTCAGGGTAGATTTTTACAGGAGAAGTATCTATTAAGGCAATGTATTGGAAGACTCAATTATGTTAATAACCACAGAAGTTAAGTAATGTTCTTCCTTTGAGGATTTATCATTGAATTATTTTGGAGGGAAGTTATAGCTTTGTCAATTTCCCATGAGAAGTTTTAATTTCCTCTAAATATTTCTGTCTAAAAGGGAAAAGAAAAAAAAAAATCTTTTGGAAGGGTTCAATAGAATCACTTCATTTTAATTTGCCAGACCCCCCTGACACAGCTTTGGTCAGTCTGGCGTGCCACAGCATAGTCAGGCTGTGCACTGTCTCTGGTTTCTTTGATATAGTCTAGCAGTGGACCTTAAACTGTGAGAAGATTTTTGGCTCCTTTTAAAAAATATTTCTGCTCTGTTTTTCGTAACATGCCCTCAATATTCTAATTTCTTTAGCATTTTAACCTTTCAAAAATAATCCTATTTGAGGGAAAAAAAAGGTTATTTCTTTTTCCTACTGGAATGGAAAAAAATAGTCAAATGCTTGTACGTTTCCTGCTACAAATCCTAATTCTCTCTGTGTGCTTGCTACATGAAAACTAAATAACTTCTAATTCTTTAGTAGTGAAGAAAAAATGTTTAAACTGATTACGAGCTAGTTTTCTTCCTTTACATCTATTATTTTTGCATTATCATAATGATGATTCCATGGAGCCCTAGTCATGGACTGAAGGCCCACCATATTTCACATTGAAGAGCAAAGAGTTTTCAGCAGAAGGAAATATTCCCCATCCCAGGATTTGCCTCTGGCTTTGCAGAAATGTTGCATTCTGCAGCTGATCTTGCCTAGCATCTTTCTCAACTGACGATGGCAGAAGATCTCGCTCCTTGCGTTTTTGCTTGATATATAATTTTTAACACCCACAAACTATAAAGCTAGTCATAACCAAAGTCTCACGTAAAGGAGATCAGTTAGAGCAACCTACCAATAACTGATTTTCTGAAAATCTTCAGGGTAGCAACACAATCTTGTGAAAAAACTCCCCAAGCTACAGAAATTAAGACAGCTTTTCCAGAGATCCCCGTTAGCGTAGGCAAAAGTCACTCAGCTTTTCATGCCTAGAAAGACTATTTTCTCTTACGACTACTCAACATTGCCTAAGCCATTTAAGGTGGAGTTTTTTCTAGACACAGCTACCTCTTCCTTAAGCCAGGTGAGAGTTTGCTCCTGGTACAAACATGCCCTGACCATTGATAGAGCCTTTTGAGCACTACCTTCAGCTCAAACTGAATCAAGACAAGACGTGGCATCTGCCATCCCATCACTGGATAAGGGCTTGGTTTCAAGTCCTTACAGCATTGCCACATCATTTACATATGGACCTGGGGAAGAGGATGGTTTTGAAGGAGACAGGACCTTGCTGCCTCAGCATTTCTAACCCTACTTGCCATAAACAAGGGAGAAAACGACTTTAATGAGAACACTTAATGCCAAAATTGTCACAAGTGCTAATGTTCAACTATCTGATTACATTATTAAGAATTTACTCTATTTTGGAACCACTGTTTGACATTCTCAGAAGATATATCACCTTCATTAAGAGGCAGAGAAAGGAAGAAACCAAGCTTGCAAATGAAATTTAATTTGTCACTGATATTTTAATACAGTAGCAAATACTTAAATTGCATCATCTGCCTGCTTGCTCTATGACTTTGAGGAGGTAGAGCTTTTTAATGCATGGGAACCATGTTTTGCTTTAGTCTTCTCTTGGCCTATGGTACAGGAGTTTACTGCTTTAGTAGCCAATTCATAGAAGCATAAACCAGCATTTATGTAGTATGGTGAAACAGAAGGAGAGTTAGCTTAAAGAAATAAAAATCACAAAAGTAGAATTTGCCTTGCAAATATTAATGTTGTTACATTAGCAAGTGTATTTATACACTGAGCATAAAAACACCATAGTGAACCAAATACTTCTGTATACCTCTGCATCTCAAATGCCCAGTGAAGATGGATCACTTTTGCTCTTGTTTTTAAGGTCTCTGGTTTCTAGTTTCTTGTTTTGAACAGATACCGCACAAGACTACATCACAGGACAAAAATGTGCCTCAAATTCATTTTAATTTTGTGGTCACTCTTTTTCACACATTCTCCATCTCACAGAACTCATTTCCCCAGCCTGGTGCTGGCGTTTGCCTGTCTATAATGAGGCTCAGCCTTCAAAATGTCAAACATAATGAAAAAGAAAAAAGCCATAACGAAATCAGCCGTAGGGACTTGAGAGGGCCTTCTGGTTAAACTTCAGCAAGTCTGCCAGCTCTCCAGCTACAAAGACAAATAGGATCTCTGCCTACATCAGAAGGGCAATTCAACACTACCACAGGATGTGAATAACCCGAGCTGACAGCACGTACACAGCAGAGAGGGCCACGTCTCCAGGTTACTGTCACTCATGCAAAATGAGCAACGCCAGCTTGTCAGACTTGGCACCAAAAAAAGTAAGAGCCCAAACTGTGAAAATCATGCTACACCAGGGCATGCATTTCTGATTTGGGCATTACAGACTACCTATATAAAAACACACACAAAAAAAAAGGGGGGGGGGAAGAAAACCCAGAGTTTTTATCACAAATAACTTTGTGGAAATCCTGTACATTTTCTTACTCTCCCTTCCTATTACTTTCTCTCTCTCTCTCCGCAGACACACACCAAGGAGGCAGTTCAAAAGAAACACACATGCCCTGGTCCTTTCCTGGTGTTAGGCTTCACCCTCCTGAGGCAGAGCAACCCAGGGAGCTCAGAGCTAGAACAGGTGACGGGAAGCCAGGAGACCCCAGATGTCCCAGGCACCCACTGCTTCAGCTTCAGGACTGACAGCCCACACTCTGGGCTCCCTGAAGGACGTAGCTGCCATCCAGCTGGAAAGTAGGCTATATAGAACAAGTTCATAAGTGTATTTAGGACAGAGAATGAATGGGTAATAATGTCTTGTGAGAGATGCTAAGACTTGACAATTAACGCTGGCCCTATGTAGGCTGACTGCAGAACCTCCCACTTTCTCAGTTCTATGGAACATGAACAAGTCCAGTGTAAAGTCCTACTCTTCTGAGCCTTAGCAGCTGATTTTGAAGACCACTGAAACAAAGTCTGGTATGGTTACTTTTCATTCCATCGTTTCCTTCATACCTGTCTGCCATGAACAAAAATGAGAACAAAAACCAGAAGTGGCTCATTAATGAACATGCTTATGTTTGGGACAGAATACTAAATTATCCAGCAATACAATCAGATCTAAATACCCATGAGCATCTTGTCACCTCCAGTATGGAATGTCCTTGTGTGAGTGCCATGCTATTTAATACGTAAGGATTAATTTGCTAAGACATAAATGGGTACTGAGTGGAATAAAAATCCTTTGAGAGAGGAGGAGATGCTGAGGAGCTGTGTGGTTACAAGACACCAGGTATGGGCAAGGAAGTGGCTCTGGCTGGTGACTGTGGCTCAGAAGGATGAAAACACAGTGAACACAACAAAATACAGGCCGACAGAAGAGAAGTCCAGTGATTAATAGGATAGGATGTACACTTGATTGATTTTAGGGCATATTTAGTGCACTTTTCACAAATTATTTATCTTGATTTTATATTAATCATCAATATATACAGCGTGACCAGAAAAGTATTGTTTGTGTTACTCATTATGAAGGTGGAATTTTTCCAAAGGAAAGCTAATTTTACATATAATCCATCATCTGCAGTTAACCCAGCATCCCCACCTTTTGGCAGATATAATTAGCGGTAAACTTCAAGGAAAGCCTCCTCTTACATCCCCTAGCATCAGCTACAGCAACACCAACTTCCCAACTCTTTGCTGGCTACCTACCGGCTAACCACTCACTTACTGGAAGTTAGCATGTGCTTATGCGTTAGCAAATGAAAATAATGTCTTGAACTTAGTTTCAAGTACCATGGGCAGACTTTATAAGAAAAATAATTTAACTGGGAGCTGAGAAAGAATCCATTGATAAAAAAAACTCCCTTGAAAACTAGTATCTATTAGCACTGTGTATCCCTCTTTCCTTCCTGATGTCCCCATACTCAGTTAAAGACCCAGATCAATGATTTATAAGAAGCTGAACTGTGCTAACATTTCATTCTCTATAATTAATAGAAAAGAAAAAAAAAGAGAGATGTGTGGATCGGCAGGACTAGCACACGTGGCAAGTGCTAAAACTGCTGTAGGGAAAGAAAGTGATCTTACTGTTTGTCTAATTGTGAAAAGACAAGAATTACAGAAGTGCAGAGAAGTTCCTGGAAAGATTCACTTCAAACACCTCCCCCTTCCCCCAAAAAAAGAAAAACAAAAGAAAAAAAGGGGAAAAAAGAAATAAAATGAAAGCTAGTATCACAGAAGAGGAGGAAAAATCTCAATGTGTCAATTATACTGATGTTAAAATGGTCAATATTGTAACTGCAGTTAAATCACAACTGACAGCTTATCTGGTCTAAACAAAAACTGAAGAGATGCTGTGGTGGAGAGAGATGATCATTATTTTTAGCCACTGTGTTCTTCCATAACCTTGCTGTAAGTCTCACATCACAGATTCAGATACACAAAGGCTGTATGAACACAGCATGAATGGTAAAGTCTCCACATCCAGATGAAAGGAGTGCTCCCCGAACAGAGCTGTGGCATGTACAAACACAACCAAAGTGCCAGCTGCCCTGCCAGGTAAGGGCTGGGCAGACAAAAGGTCGGTGGAGATGGGACATCCCCATCACCATGCCCTGAGGGTCTGGTGCACTATGACCCACTCGGGAACTCAGGGCAGTGCAAGATACCTGTTGCTGCTGAACTCTGTGATTTAAATGGAAATAAAAAGTGCCATTCTAATGCTAGTGAGAATGGGAGAGACTGATTTCTGGATTCAGCAGGGCCAAGATTTCATGGCGCTTTTCCCATCAGAGAATAAATGTGCTCAAAGCTCTAGCAGTTTCTAGGTATGCTGATAATTTTCTGGGTACTCTGGTATTTTAAACACCACTTCTGGAACCACTTACAGCTGAGGTAATTCAGATAATAAAACTACACCTATTCACACCAGCTGAAGAGCTAGCCCCATAAAAAACATCAAGCTAGATTACTGCTTGCAGTGAATTATGTATTCAGTGAATATATTTAAAATATTAATAATAAAATGTTGATTATTTTTCAATAATTAAAATTATGTAAAGGCTATTTTTTATTCCATTACTTGTATTTGTTCCTGGAACAAGTAAACAGATACTGTTTGATCCTCCATTAAGGAGCAAAACAAGAAACTAGAAAGCTTTTCATGCTGTAGCACAAGTTTCAAGCAGTTTTTTAATATTAAAAACTATTCAGTTTAATATGCAAGGCTTTTCTCCCCCCAGTAATTAAGCCCACAGAGACTGCCGATAGCTTCTAATACATATAAGTATTAGCAACTGTACAAAATTGAAAGATAAAAGGCGATTTTACTCTTTATGAGATACATAGTGGTTTATTAATAATGTCAAAGGTGAGCAAGTTCAGGCAATGTCGCTCTCTACTAATAGTCAAACATCTCCACTTTACGGAGTTGGAAACCTTGCTTTAAAATAACATGTCCCTGGAATATTTAACATATTTATACTGTAAAATGATAACAGCTAACTCTTCAGGTGGTTTGCCAGTGTCTTCAGTGCTGCCTTGCAGTAACTTTAACCATTAGCTAATCAAAGCCTTTCCTGAATGAAGTGTTGATGTACTGATCTCAGTATGGTTTTACCTGAATCCAGTTCAATGGCTTTAATTTCATTTAGCAGATGATGTTAATAGATGTGAACAAATTTGTTACTTCCAGGGAAAAAAAAAATTAAAAAAAAAAATCTTTAAAATGGAGGAAAACATTAAGCAGGAAAATAACTTTCCTGTTTGGAAATAGTTATTTTCAGATGGGAAAAAGGCAAACAGATATGTCTGTAAGCAAATTTTTAAAAGGCCCTCAGAGGACGATGAGGTTCAGCTTAAAAATAAGTGAAAACTTGGAGAAGGTTCCTATTTTCAGAGGAATATTTCATATTTTTCACTTGTATGAATCACCAGAACCACTGCATGTCAAACTGGCCTTTAATTTTGAGAAACCAACCTTCACATTCATAATTTCTCTGCAGTAAGTGGAGTCTCTCCTGATTCTCACTGGTTAAAGAGTACCACAACTCTTGTTGGTGAGTATTATAGTGCAATGGCAACAATTCACTGAGTAACTGTATTCATCCTATGATATGAACATTTCAACTTAAAAATTGTTTGCAGCTCAGAACTATTAAATAAACTGACAGGAAAGGAAATGTAACAAAAGTTGAAGTGAAAAATGGCTGAGAATGGGCTTTTCAAGACTTGAGGCTTTCAAACTGGTGGTGTTTTCTTTTTTTTTTTTTTTTTAAAAACTTTTGGGACAACCTAGTAGTAACTCACAGTCAATAAAGACACCCCAAAGGACTTCAGTGCTCTTGTACATGGCAAAATACATTTTACCATGCTTCTCAAGACCTAAACTAATTTCTTTCATGTCATACAGCCACAATGAAGAAAAATAGAAATGAGAAGTTATTTTATGTGTAACATACACAGTGAAATTTCAGATTAGAGAGACTGCAGAATTCTTATATCTACTTCAAATACAGATGGTTAAATTAAACCCTTAACTTCCAGTACCATGCCTCTGTCTCCAGTAACAGCTGGAGTATTCCCATGGTGAACTTTTCCAATAGTCAGCTAGCTACCTTCTCACTACACAACGCACAGTGTCACCCTGGAAAAAGGTTTCCTGACTTCAACTTCTAGGCAGGCCTTTGCTTGTTAGACGAAGGAACGTTCTAGCATGAGTTATTTCCTGCAGAGGAAGGTGCTCCCATGTCGAGGTTAAGGTACCTGTACTAAGGTATCCACTCTTTGATAACATACGATGAGATTCTTTAAATTAATTTTTAGATATGTATTTTCTACATCAGCAAGATATATCCTGACCACTGGTTTTAGTCTGCTTTTTTTTTTTTCCTATTTTTTTAATGAAAATTCGTTCACCTACCATTGCATTTACTGTAATTTGCTGTGGAGTTTGTTGACATCACAAAATCAACAGCAACAACAATAAGAATATTGAATAAATTTGTTTTTATTTGGGTTTTGAAGCACTCTGGAATAAAAGCACCAAACATTTGGGGCTCATCTATAGCAGGTGGGGAATGCCACATTGAAAAATGTAACAGATGTTCACTTACATGTAATCGTGGAAGAGAAAAAGTATATTGTATTCTTATCAGTTTAATGTTTTCACAGATTTCTGCATTACATTTCAAGATATGCAAGGATTTTCTGAATAGAAGCTGTTTTTTTTTCTGTCCTCCAAGATATATCTTTGTTACTGCTCACTGAAAAAGAATGGTCCCCCTGCAGAATTTGTTAGTCACACATTTCTTATACATTTGATTTTAGTTTTTTATCTCTACCCATTGCACACAAACAGCAACTGAAAAGATTCTTTGATAGAGGGTTTTGTTGGAAGAGATTTAGTAAATCTGTAAGTGACACTAATCTGTGAGCTATATGGTTCCCTTATTATTTTAACTGCAACACGTAAGGCCTAGTTTTATGGAAAATCACACCAAGTGCGTCACATAGCCTCACATACTGGTTGGAGGGACACACGATTTGTGTTGGAGATAGCAAATGATATTAGATTGGACCTACATTGAAGATGCAATTCTGCCTTACGTTTTGCAAAGCTGAGGCAATGAAGTATGAAAGAAGCGTACTTAGAAAGGTTCAACGAAGAACAAAGCTTTTCAAAATTCAGCTCTGCATGTAAACATCACTATTTCAAGCTAAACATTTCCAAAAGTAATTTAATCTACTTTTTAAGTAGTTCATTTCCTTGGTGCAATTTGATTAGATCTTAAAGGTACTGCAAAAGCTGTGCATGACATTTTTTGAATATTTGTCTGACCTTTACCAGGAAAAGTATACTTAAGAATAGTTTCCTGTAGCTAGTTGAATACAGCGTACAAAGTAGGTTGATAAGAAAAGCTGGTCAGCATTCCTTAATGAATAATTGTACACTCTAATGTACTTTTTTTTTTTTTTTTTTTTTAATAGCACCAACACATCTGACAGCAGCACAGGTATTTAGGCCCTTGCAAGAGGATTTTGTTTGCAGGAAGAAAGGAGGGGTTAGCCTATTTAAGACTGAGGGGGAATTACTATTCAGGTAGGAAAAGAAAGAAGTTGCTCAGAAAATCTGAACAATTTTATATCTTTCTTTCTCTTCAACTGTACCTGTATTTAAGTTCTTTTAGCCCATAATAACAATAATTAATTTCCTCACCTGCTCAGCTGAATGGGGAAAGAGAAGAAACACTTTCCAAGAGAGTGAGAGTACACATGCTTAACAAAACGGTGGAAATGCTATGAGAGTTTGAACTTCTGAATGAAACTTGTAAAAGATTAATTGATCTTTGTTGTCAATATAAAAAAGAAACATAATTCAAGAAACTCTGCAACATGGAGGAAAAAACTACTTTTTGTGTCTACCAACTATAATATTAAAAGTATTTCTTATTCACCAGGTGGGGAGCAAGGCCTGCCACATATGGTAGCCTCAGCAACACAAAATTCCTGTTTTCTCCACACATTTTTTACATTCCATCCTCAGTCAGGAATGCCTTGGTGATCTGGAGAGGCGATTAGGTTGCATTCCTGTTATTCCAAGTAAGGGAATCAATACTAATTTACTTAGCTTTATTTTGTAAGTGGCTAAAGAGATGTAACAGCAACCTCCAGAGAGGGAGAATGCTTCCTGTGCGTGTAAGAATACTAATAAGAACTGGCTCAAGGTAACCACCCAGCAAGACCTGTTTGCTAAAGCAAATTAATTATTAATCACGAGCTTGCTTGTTTTAAAGTGTTTGACAATTTTAAAATAAAGGAAAAACA
This sequence comes from Ibidorhyncha struthersii, assembly GCA_013398815.1. Classification (NCBI taxonomy): domain Eukaryota; kingdom Metazoa; phylum Chordata; class Aves; order Charadriiformes; family Charadriidae; genus Ibidorhyncha; species Ibidorhyncha struthersii. The sequence continues at coordinate 278,728 of VZSZ01001515.1, forward strand.
TAGCCTGGGGAGCTATATCAAAGCCAGACCCTAATGAAGTTGTGTGAGAAAATAAAAGTATATAGTATAGATTTTGTAACCTGAAACAGATAATGAAGAGAAATTAATTCAAAACAGAACCTGAAGAAAAAACAGAGAAAACAGAACCTCAAACTCTGAAGAAGTTTAAATTCACTTTGCAAACTGCTCTTCTCTCTTCAACACTTGAACTTAAACTTTGGACTCAGATATAGTGCTATGGAATAAGCATGTTACAGAGAGAAAAATACAAAGGAAAATTCCTTTAATGATAGTACGTGAGTTGGACTCTGACCCCCTGTACATATAGACAAGTGACAAATCAGTTGACTTGTGAAATACACTTGACACGTTACACATTTCAGATGAAAGGGCCATGGCTGGATAGAATAATACTCTGTATTTGCAGAAATACATACTTTACTTCCTCAGTTTCTTCTCTGAAGATCTCCAAGGGCTAAGCACTTAATACCAAACAACCTTTCCTGGAAACTGTTTGTTGCCGGTACAAGAGTCAACTAAGAGACAACCTGAAGCATAGGAGAAGGTAACATCCTTTATCTCCAGTCTCTGCATTAAGAACTACCTTATTTCTAAAATCCATTTGAAATCCATCAGTTTGCTTATCTGTAGAGCAAATTCTTTTAGCATTAATATCCTCTAAAAGCAAATTCCTCTACTGCTGCAGCCAGCGAGACCAGCATTTGGTCCCCAGAGAACTACAGACCAATTCAAGCCATGATTTTCAGGCTGTTTTGCTTAGCATTAAGCAACACCTTAGCTGCAATAATGTCTGTTCCTCCCCACCCCCCAAAGCTGTTCTACGATAGTCTTCCTTCAAACCACATCACTTTCAGTTTTAGCATGGACCGAGTCTTTTAGACAGAGGTTTCAGTTGGCTTAAACTATTGAGTTCCCCAGGATAAGAAATTAATAACCATTTAATATTTAAGCAGCTTACAAGCAACAGTTGCTCTCTAGATGTGGCAGCAGCATTGCAGAATTTTTGAAAATCAAAATGCTAGAACTAGCAAGGTATTAGCACGTATAGAATCATAGAATTGTTAAGGTTGGAAGGGACCTTTAAGATCATTGAGTCCAACCATTAACCTAACCTGACAAAACCACTTCTAAACCATATCCCCAAGTACCACATCTACCCTTTTTTTAAAAACTTCCAGGGATGGCGACTCCACCACCTCCCTGGGCAGCCTATTCCAATGTTGGATAACCCTTTCAGTGAAATTTTTTTTCCTAATATCCAACCTAAACCTCCCCTGGCTTAACCTGTATTATGCTTATCTCTACTTGAGGACCAAGTATCTCACTTACAGGATAAATACTATTAATGATGCCTTCCAGTGTTTACTTTTTTCTCCACTGAGTGCATCCTATTTTGGTCTGGATAAGGTAAATCTGATTTGGGACAGATCATCAACCACATGGCTTTAAGAGAAAGACAACTCACAAGTCAAGCAAAGCCTAAGTGGAAAGCGCTTCAATTACCTCTTCCAGTAAAGCAGGTATTTTTGATCAATCAATCAATCCCCTGCACACAATCCATATCTGTTTTGTTCTCTCAGGATACATTTTACTATGGGTCAGCTCCTGAGAATATCTTTCACAACTCTGCTGGAATGGAGCAATTAAAAGAGTTTATGTGTCAGCCGTCTAAATGCAGCAAGATGTTACGGACAGGTTGGGAGTTCAGCACTATGAAACCACATACTACATAATAATATAATGTATATATATAGAGAGACTATATACAATATGCCTTCACGCATAGATACATCCTTTGGTCTCAGAGGTATCACTAGCAGAAAAGACAGCTCAAAGTGCAGGTTAGGCAAGAAAAAGAGCTCAAGTAAACACCTCTACGGACCCCAGTTTAAGGGCCTTCCTCCGCATCTACGTATCTGCATTGACACATAGTGATATAAACAAGAGGTTTCCAAATACGTTTTCCTTTCCAGTTAGTAGACCTGTAAGAACAGGTCAAATATGTATAAATATATATATAATTCCTGTCTGAAATCTTTAAGACCATGGACAAATTTGGCAGAATAGGTATCTTTTCACACTGACAGAGGAAGGCTTAAAAGCAAAATAATCCCTACTCTTTTATAAGCAGTGTGAATACTTTAACAGTGAGCACATTCTTAAGTTTTAAGGGAAATCAATATGTTATTTATTCCAAGTCTTTAAGAAGAGGTAAGAAACCTGAAACGAGGACTGTCTGGAGATAAAGAACGTGGGTCCTTGTAATCCTCAGCTTGCCTTTTTATCCTGAGAAAATGTACTTATTTGTTGCAGATAGTTGGCTGCTCCATGAACATCACTAATCTGTTGACCGTGTGAATGATCAGCAATGTCTGAGTTTGCAAGCAGTGCTGTTTCCCTGCAAACTCTCATTACAAGTGATTTTTGTCATCTATCAGTGCAATGAAGATATTGCTGCAACACAATGTACTAATCAATTGTCATTGTCCTTTCCTGAGTGCTAATTTTGTTTATTTTCCTGTAGTCTCCTCACAGCACAAAACAATTGAATTGAGAGTAAAGAAAACAGTCAACTATGATTCCTTGATGATTTCTGCACGTTTCCCGTTTGCTTTTTCTGTAATTTTACACTACCTAGCTACTTGGGAGAGAGCATGTTCTCTAAGATGCATTCTGTTTGATATTTGCCCATGAAAAAAAAAAAAATCTTATGCACTCTTGGTTTTTAAAATTGCTTGACGACTTTGAAGTATTTGTCAGCTTTGAGTAGCTCCAGAACTGATTAAGTTGCTCATTATCTGCAGAGGATTGGGCACTCCCTACTGTCTCTGCAACAGGATAGATTTTCCCAGTTGTAAAAGCAATCCCAGTGGTTCCTCTGGGGCTCTGAGGACATGGTAAGATCTTCCAAGGCAGGTGAAATGGCAGCTTTATTTAGCACTTACAAGAGTTGAATAAGAGTTAGGTATTAGCAGTCTTCTACGTGAGCACATACCCAGTGACAAATAGTTCCTGGTAGTATCCAGCCTCTAACATACATTCTTCAAGGAAGCCATGCCTGACAGGTCATCTTTAACCTGGTATCAGTCAACAGCACAGCAACAGCAGCTAATCACACCATTACTGATAAACGGTGGGGAACAAAATTTGGAGACTCAGAGGCACCTAACAGCTAAGATGCTTGGTTGGGAATCAGAAGTCTTCTGCTCATAGACACTGTTTGTCTGATACCCCTTCTGTGCATGCCAGCTTATGATGGGAATAACAATTGCTGTATGCAAAGCCACCAGCAGTGTCTGAGAAGGAAAGCCCTGTGTGCAGCCGTTCGGTATCTTGAGTAACACACTCCAATTTCCAGCTATCCCAGATGTAGAAAACAAAGATTCAGACCCCATTTTATGTTTCTTGCAGAGCAGCCAAAGTCATAATAAAAACAGATTAGATAAGAAATAACAATAAAAATTTGTTTCCTTGATAACACTGCCAGCTCTCACTCAGGATTTAAGTGGTGTTACTTCTGAGTGCGTGCCTGTATATTACATCTGTACTGGCAGGAGACAGGGGGATGACTGCTACTCACACTATATCTAAGCAGGGATAAGGATTTGAGCTCTAATGAGTAAATCTGGGGTATGCTAAGCATCTGCCTTCGCTGCTGAACTATGTATGCTGCCAGCTTTCAAAACTACATATAAAGAAAGAGTAAAGCCCCCAGTTTTATTTTATTTTTTTATTTATTTTTTTTTTAAGAGGACAGTATGGCAGCTGACCGTATATCTCTGCTCTGGACATATTTGTGTCTCTAAGCATTTAGTACCTGTACTCATGGTATTACCAGCAGAAATATTTCCTCTATGCACTTGCTGACTCAAGAGGCACAGGTGAAAGATATTTGCAAGCAGGATGATTTATGCTACTTTTTTTTTTTTTCTTCCAAATTTAGAGCATGACTTACATAAATACACCTTCTCCAGTTGCTGTTATAAAGATGTCGAAGCACAGCTTGGGGAGCACATTTCTGAGCTAACACTTGGATCTCTGCAGCCTACAGCATTAAGACACCAACCTACACAGACCAGCAGTTTATAATTAGTAATGGATACATTATGTTAAGGATAGGTAGTCTTGGTGATGATACATTTGAGATCCACTCTGCATGGTATGAGAGCATGGTCAGAGCTCTTAACTACAGAGGCTTACTACTAGAGTCTTCCAGAAGAAAATATGTTACTATCGTGTTTACTGGTCAATTACTGCTAATGAAAACAAATAACTTGCTTACTTAAAGTAATTATAAACCTCGTGTGAAGAAACAAAAATTAAGTTAGGCTAGCACAACTCATTTCTTCACCATTTCCCCACTGGCAAAATAATTAAATTACATTTTGCAATTTTTAAGGATGTTTAGCATAAATTATTGACTTTATTATAATATCATTATTGAATAGTCTACAATGTTTTAGGAGTTGCAAGAGCTTTCACAACTCAAGATTCTCACCACACCTGATTTAAAAGCAGATGAATGCATGAAAATGGTTTTACTTGAAACTTCCTTTGTGAACGGTTTTACTTGAACCTTCCTGCATATCCCCACTAGCTACAGAAGCATTTTGCAGATGTTTTCTTTTACACAGGTGTTTGCCAGCTTTATCAGGAATAAAATGATAACGAGGAATCATAGAATGGTTTAGGTTGGAAGAGACCTTAAAGATCAACTAGTTCCAACCCCCCTGCCATGGGCAGGGACGTGTCCCACTAGACCAGGTTGCTCAAAGCTCTATCCAACCTGGCCTTGAACACTTCCAGGGATGGGGCATCCACAACTTCGTGCAAACCTCATCATGGTGGACAATTTTGGTTTTCTCTGATCACGACAGCCTTTCCAGAGGAACATGAAAGAGGAGATTTTTAACAGAAGATTTCCTTTTTGCAAGTTATTATTTTCCTGTTACCATTAAAAGAACTTGATGACCCGTCCTATATCTTCTTAAATTTTATTCTTACTTCCTTTAATTTGCTTTCTTTCAGATATTTCTGGAATCTTTCAGGTTTCTTTGTAAACTTTTCTCTTTGATGCCCACCAGGAAATTAAACTGCTTTTCATACTGTAATGACCTTCTTCAGAAGTTTCTGGGTCCTTTGGAAAGTACAAAGCTGTGGACATACAGATTACATAAACTCCTGTCACCTGGACTCCCCACTCTCCAGTAGGTTTGAGTTGATTCAGTGCTAAAAGAACAATACAGCTGCATACGTTTAACCTCTCTTTTCTTATTTTCTTCCTCCTCAAATGATTTAACTGCTGGGTCATTTAGATGATTAACTCTAGCTATATTCTTGTAATCAAACTTTAAATCAGACCCTGTGACCATTTGCACTTGGGTTGGATTTACTGCTGTTTGGATTTGTATTGTATTTAGCTTTTCCAAAATAACTGTGGTGTTTTATGTTTTTGACATAACACAGACACAGAGATGTCTTTTTTCATCATCTCTCAAGCATGTCAACGAATCAGCATTTCTTTATTTCATGGTTACAGTCTCCTAGCAACAAAACTTTATCTTAAACTGACCCTTGTTGTTTTGGAGACCCTGTGCCCAGAGCATGTTACATCTTTTCTTTTTCTCAAACACACTTAGTAGTTTTCCTTGTTCTCATTTTGATTACCTATCAGGTTTATGTTCAACATCTTGCCTGAAATAAAGCATCAGGAATATGCTAACATTTAGACTCACACTACTCCTACTTCTGGTTGTTCCCATGCAAATGATCCATGAGTCTGTCACTTAGCAAACCCTTCCCTTAAAGAAAAAAAGGCCAAACAAAACTAAAAACACCCAGCTTTGGAGGCTCAATTGCACTTTTCTGAGTGCCTCACAAAGAGCATTCACATGTCCCAGGGGTCCCAACCTTATAAGCTCATGGGAAGAGGCTTATAAACTGCCGTAACTAGAGCATTGTTTTCCTCAGGAAGAGGGGTCTTTTGCTCCTTGGGAACTTACAACCTCTCCTGCTTCCAACAGCCAAGTGACCAAGGCAGAGAGAAACACCCAAAGGAGAGCCTGATGATCACTGCACAAGGAAACAGCAGCAGCCAAAAGCTGCTTTGGGTGCACTCCTCTAGACCACAGGACTCACAAAAAATGCTGTACGCACACTTGCAGCCTCTGCCCGAGTGGACGTGAAGGACAAATCCAGCTAAACCTCTCTTCACGTCAAATTAATGGTCCTTCTGGGCCACCCTGACAGTCAAATCAAACACTTAAGAACTCACAGAGGTGTAAAGACATGGCAATGATTATTTAGGGGAGTTTGGTTCTAGCAGACTAGTGGATATGGCATATGTACAGCTTGATACTGGCTCACAATTTCTCTTTGATTTTAATGATGTGCATGGAAACTTTTACAGCATCCTGTCACAGAGGGTCCTCTGTCCCTCTGGTTCCTTCACCTCCTTTTTTCTAGCTGGGCAAAGAGAAAGGAAAATGCACCAGCTTTGCATCCAATGAGAAAATCAGATGCTGAAGAGATGTAGAGGCTTTGGAAATATCACAATTAGTACAAAGGAAAAATGGGCAGTAACAAAACAAAAAAACCCAAAAGAACACACACACTAAAAAATTCAAACTTTATAATGCAGACAGCTTCATGGAGGATACCTGCACCTCATGGTAAGTCAGAGCAGCCTACTTCACTTCATCATTTGTAGCCCTGATTGACAAGACTTCAGATCTTGTCAGTTCAGTCAAAAGTACCAAATAGCTTTGACCTGCCTCTCTCACTGTCCAAGGCTGCTATTTGATGGGGGGAAGGGGCAGGTGGGTGACAAGGAGCAGGGAAAGAGCATTAGCTTCACCTGGATACTACACACACCCCCCACACCCCCACATATTTAGGCTTATAGATGTTTCTTGAGCCCTGTTCCTTCAGGACTCATGCAAAAAAAAATGTTGTTTGTGTAAAAGCTAGACAGATAAAGTGAAAGACTTGTATGGTACCAGCAAAATGGCTTAGGTAGTCATGACAACCACGTCAGTGCTTATAAAACTTCCCTTCTTCATAATCTTTTTTGCAGTTAAGATAACACACATGTGAGCTGTAAAAAATGAGTATCTGATCTACAGTAATAAAATGAGAAGTAAAATGTTCATAACACCCAAAATAGTGGAAGCTGAGACACTGACAATTGTTTGGTGTCATTAACAACAATAGTTTTTTGCCGTTTCCGCAGGGGTTCCTCAATGTGTCCAGGCTTAAGAGTGACCAACAGCCTTACCCCAGCTTTTGGGGTGAGCAGGGAAGGGAAGGAGGGAGACGGTTAACGCTGCTTTTAAGGGAAGAAGATCAGACACTAAATACACATAAGCATATTATAAGTGTATTCAAATTCTCATGTACTTATTTCCTTCAGCACCTGATATCGGAAGGGCTCTGCTGATCCAGTCCCAACACAAGGGACACCTTCTGCATGATTTGTGGGTTCCCACAAACATCCTTACTTTAGCAAGAATCAACATCCATAATTTTCTTTCAATCTTCTATGCTCATTACTTTTTTACTTCACTTTCAATGTGGAAATTTAAAATCCCTCTCAGTCTTATCATTCACAGGCGGAAACCAAAGCACGCCAGAAATAAATACCCCTCTCTACACCAGAGGAGTTAATGGATTTCTTTCCAGCAAAAAGGGAGTGACTGCTGTCAATAAGACAAATTACCTTCTTTCTAATCAAGTGATAAAGTCACGAAAATTGCAAAGCTTTATATACCCAAGTCTGCCAAGGAGTCATATGTTGCTTCAAAGGAAAAAAAAAAAGTTTGGCATCTGGACTCTTTAATAACTGGATTTACTTTAAGGGACTATTATTATAGTTAAGAAGTATCACTTACTGAGAGAAAAAAAACCCAACACTTTTCTTTTATAATAAAATATCTACAGTCAACGTGTTCATTTTCTCTTCTTTCTCCCAGCTAAGAAGAATAATTCACTGACATCCATAAGAGTTCCCAAATTTTATGATACTGAACTTACAAGGTCTCCACCACCAGTCTCAGGGAAAGAGCTCCATCTTCTGGGAAACAGCCCTTCAGTGGTCAGGGAGGGACGGGTTCTGATGTATCGTGTCTCTTCTCCAGGATCACACAGCAAATATCAGGATTTTATCAGAAATGTTTATCGGTGCAGGATAGTTCATCTCAGAAATCAGTCTCCTGTGAGCTGGTTTGTAGATGGCAGGACTGTTAATGCAAAGAGGAGGGGCCGAGTAAACAGAGACTATCTAATATGCAGCTAATCCACTGCAATAAAAGCATCTCAGAAAAAAAATCAGTGGGCACAGCAAAAGGAGCATTTTACCCAGAAGCTCAATGTTGAGGCAGCTGAGTAACACAAATCCATGATCAAATTGGTATAAGATACAAACACCATCCTTAGGATGATCTCTGTCACAAGCAGGTTCCATAGTTCACATGATGGAAATGATGAGAAATTACTGAAATGGCTCTAAAACTCCAAAATTAGCAACACCAAATATAAAACCAAGTTTAATATGACAGCAAATACCCAGAGAAGACACCTTCTCTAACAGGTAAAGTCTGCAATTTAGCTAGTAGTTCTACATATTGGAAAAAACTGTCTCATGATTTGGGGTACTGTATTTAACAACATATACAAATAGTAGTTTTGGATGGAAGCTTTACGTTTCTTTTCAACTCAAAAGCATCCACATAGTGAATTTTCTTGTTCCCATTAATCACAAGTACTGTGTTATACAAAGGCTGTGCATATGTTTCATACAGTAGTCATGCTAAGAAAATCTGTTAGGTAGAAATCTGTGACAAAGTTGTGTTATTTCATCAGATGTGATTCTGCTTCAGCCATGCAGTATTTGACTAAAGTCAAATAAGCAAATAAATAGCCAAGTCATCTTCCTATGAACACTAATACCAATTCTTGAGAATTTTCTGTTAATTCTATACGCTGTAGTTACTTTTAGTGTTAGACATTCAGTCATTTTTACATAGCTTTCAACAGCACTGGGATAACTAGCTTCATCTTTAGATTCCTGTCTACTTGCTCATTAGCTACAGAAAGAAGACCTTAAAATACCTTCAAAGGAAACTGATCTTATTAAATGTCTCCACTTTTTTTCAGAAAATAATGGGCCTGGAACTAATCCAATGACAAGTTCGTTCCCTGGTTGATCCCAGAGAGCTGTGTGTCATGCTCGTGGACCAATCTGTAGGGAATGGGACTCATATCAGGCAACAAATAAGGACAAATAATCATTCCTAGAGGATGCTCATGATAAAAACCCATCTGTACCACCACCTAGTATCATTACTAGTTTTTTTGTGAGTTTTTCTTTAACAACGTGGACTTTAAGGTTTGATGTGTAGTTTCATTTTTAGCACATTGATTTATCTCATGGTGAAAAAACACCCAAGTTGCTTGTACAGCAAAGAACCTACTTCAAGATGTTAGCTTTTTTTCTGATTGCAGAACATCTGCACGCAGAACATAATGTCACCAGTTTGATTTAATCACAGGTGATGTTTCACGGCTTTTCTTTTTCTGCTACATGAATTGAATGAATTGTGTTGATCTCCTAAATCACAGAGAATATTTTCTCTCAGTTGAAGACAGAAGACAAACACTTCAAGAGCAACTATAAATCCTGGTTGGACTGAGACAGTCATAAAGAGACAGTCTGCGATACACGTTGCCTAGAGTCCCTACTCAAAGCAAGAAATGAACAGAGCAGTTTCACTCTACAAAGGAATTTCCATTCTTCATGAAATGCTTTCACCCTCTTTTTTGTCCCTCTCCTTGTCTGCCCTTCTAGCTTATAGACAGAATCAGTGACAGAGATTTATGTGTATTTTAAATGTTTTCTCCTACCTGAAACATTATTCTCAACTTTTGCTGAATTTGGTACAACGCATCTAACTTTTGTGGCACCAGGCACCATCCTTTAACACCTGCGAATTTCAGGCAGATTCTGCCTTTCTACAAGAGCCCTCCAATTTGTCTTTTATACAGCAAACCCACACTGTCCATGAAGTCTAATGGAGCCTAATTTATTAAATCACAATTTTTTTCCCCTACCATTTCTTTACCCGGGGGGTTTCAAAAATAGGGAGAGCAAAAGGGAGATCTACTTAGGTGCCTGCACAGACTTCCCTCCCTATTTCTCCTCCTGGTATTTGGTCATGGGAAGGTCAGTCTCAACGACTGTTCAGGAAGAATATGGGAGCTGCACCCTCCATCTAGAGCTGCAGCAAGGGCAAGGAGGAAAAGGGGATCGAATATCTGCCAGCCCCCTTGGAAACTGCAGCCCACTGTGAAAGGCTGCTGGCTCACCATTGTTGAGATGTGTGCCAAGTCATGAGAAACTGCCCTGGAGAGGAGAGGGAGGACAAGGGAGAAGGGTAAGGGAAGGAGACACCAGGACAGTACATGCTGCGAGTGTCAAAGAACCTCCCTTCAAGCACTGCCTGCGATGGCTGAGACATTGCCTCCTTCTGTGAGGTGCCAGGAGCCTGTTGTTCCTGCAGACAACACTGAGGCACATCTGTCTTTCCTCCAGAAACAGTGGCCCGGTACTGAAACAGATGTGTTTCATCTAGTGTCCTCCCCATCCACCATCACAGTCTTACCTGGGAGGCAAAACGTCATCCTCATTTGCCATTTGTTACAAAATCAAGTGATGTGTCACACAAAAGCTTTAGGTTTCTTTAAGCTTTCTCTGCAAAGTTAGGGAGAGAGCGGAACTGCCTAGCTTGCCATCCAAACCCAACTTTTTGCCGAACTTCAATCAATAAACTTGAAAAGATTTGCTGATCCAGACTATACAATACAATTTTAGCTCCTCATCCATGGTGCAATCAGTTCTTTGTAACACAGATCAACAGGGAAACCCCACTCCAACATAATGTACATAGAGAGCAAAAGCCACTAACAAGTATTTTATTAGTACTCCATAGTAATGCTAAAGTGCTTCAGCTGTTTCTAGAAGTCATATACTTGCATGAGGAGGCAACAGTTTGCTTTCTCTGTTTATTATCCATGTGGGCAAAGAAGATAAAGAAAAATATCCCTGTCATTACTCGAGCAGCGATATTACTGCGTTATAGGCTGTGTTGCAATGTTTTCCTGCACCTTTTTATGACACAACTTCTTGGATGAGGTAACTCCTGAGATGTCTCATTTAATTTAACAGCCTGTGTAATGGCTGGGACGGTGTCACATAAATAGGGAACAGAAATAGAGCTTTTAAAATGACAAATCACCATATTCCTAGGGATTTAGGGCAGAATTCTCTTCCTCTCTCAAAGGCAAAAATCACTTTAACTTTTTCTCTCTCTTTCTTCACGTAATTTGTTCCTGGTTAAGTATATTATGGTTGAGGACAGCGTTACCTACAGCCATCACACACACATAGTCAGATTTATAACAGTGTGTACCAGGCCTGATTTTTAGTCTCCTTTTTTTTCCACCAGTGTCCCTAGGGATATTTCCACCTGGCTTGTGCCCGCTGGAGCCACATCCGTTCTCTGCCAAGAGAATTGCTCAGGGCCCTCTCAGCAAACTTTGCTTCCTATTTTCTAGATGGTGTAAACGACTTGGAGCGTACTGAAGCACTCAGCAGCTGTGGGCTTGATGCCACCAGGGTGTAAGGGCCCCTGTATGTTCAGCACCGAACACGTCAGGAAAAAATATTTGAGGAGAGCAGAGCTGATGCCCTGCTGAGAACAGCCATACATTTTTTTCCATCAGCTCCTGCCATCTCCTGTACTCAGCAGATGTTGAAGTCAGGCGATCAATTATGAAAAATAAAAATTTAAATATTTACCCTACAATTGCAAGCTCTGCAAGGGCCTGAGCATATAACTGTAAAATAAGAAATTAATGGTAAAATGAAAATGGCAGTACAGTATTGTACTAGTGTGTCAGACACCCACCAAATGCCAGGGCTTTGCCATGGGAAGCACAAGGTGCCCTGTAATACCTCAGCAAAAATACCACATTGAGAAAAACAAAGGTGGCACCCCATTGGCTTTAAGATGTAGCTGACATATGGTGTATTTTGACATGTCTGCAAGTAATTTTATCGCCTGTTTCTGCCTAGTTGTTCTTTTTCCAATGTGACTTCAGAAGAATGATAATCAATATTAAAATAACCATGGGCTCCTTTTCAACTTTTCCAGACTAACATGACAGGCCCATACTGAAGTACATCCACTACAGTCAAATATAATTAGGCACATTTTACCGCCTCCTTTTCCCAACCTTTAAGAAGGCTTTTCCTCACAGGACAGAAAATTTAACAAAATTAAAGGTCCCATTGTCACACATAGGTTATTATTTCTTTTATACCACTGCCTCTGCATTTCACATCCCACATTGGCAGGCTAAAGGCACTCACACTTCCCAGAGCTTCCCTTTATAGAGGCAGAGACATGCTGAAGGGGAAGCTGAGGCATGGAGAGGCAACATCACCTGCCCAAAATGTAGCAACTGAACAGAACAAAGTACAGATTATAAATCTTCTGGCCCCAGTGCCCTGCTAGCTTGCCTTTTCTGAATCTCTAAGCATCTGAAGAGGGCGAAATAGATTGAACAGAAGACACTGCTACCATGTGAGTAGCAAATTTTTAGGAATTAACATAGAAATATCCTCACGCTTTTTTTCCTAATTCCTGCAATCCAGTAATCCATTTATGTACTTTCTCTTAAAATAATTCTGCTGACCCATACGCTACTTCTCACCTGAGACATTATGCAGTGCATGTTAAAACAGAGATGATGATCATACTGAAGTTCCTGAAAACTCCCCCAGTGCCACCCTGCAAGACCTAGATGTTAAACAATTCTCCTTTCCTGCTCACAGAAAGACATACCACTCTGATTAAAGAATCCAGATAGTGGTGTGATTTAAAGTCGGAGGTACACACAAGGTACTAAATTTCTAGATAGACCTGTGACTGGGATCACCCACTGCTCAGCACCCGGAACAAGATCAGGCATTTCCAGTGCCAACCTGTGTACAGTGGTCTGACAGCTCTTACTGCGATGCCAGTGACTCTGCTTTGACGGGTTTGCTTGCAGGACCAGATGCTGTGCTTTTACATTGAGCATTATAGATTGAATCATGCACCTCCGAGATTGATAAAAATGTTGTTATTGACTCTGAGGGCTACAGGGTCAGACCTTATATTCAGTATCACATACGGATGGAACCTTAACTTGCAACCACAGGAATCAACAGTAAGCTTTTCCCTTTCTCCTCTATCCTGTTTCCCCATAAAAAATGACGACTATAGAATGATGGCTTTAGAATTCAAAACACGGAGTTGTCTTTGTTGTCAGATAGAGAATGACAACACAAAAAGCGAGAGAAGCTATCACTTATATTTATGAAAAGGTTATTTTGGGGTTGTTAGCAGGTTGGCATGACTGACTCGTATAGGCTGCACTGCAGCCATCCCTCCCTACTTATTAAAATTATCTCATTTTGAGAGAATTTCAACAAACTCTGTCCCAAACAATTATATGCTTTTCCATAGCAATTTTGAAATTCTGAAACACCTGGAGATAAGTGGAAAAACTGTTAGCTATCAGAAGAGCTCTTCTAGAGATGGAATAGCACCATCTTTCTTGCCATTTCTTTGAGATAAAGTATTGACGTACAATAATACAAAGCACACGCTATTAGAAAGAGTGAAAGCAAAGACTTCATACCAAATAACTGGTTTTGGGCTATTGAAGTTCTGCAGGCTACTCAGGCTCCATGAAGTTTAAATACTCACCGATTTTTGCAGTTAAGAAAGTAGGTATTGTGTTTCTGGGGAAAACGTTCTCAGTGGCTCTAAGTGACGCACCAGAGGGAAAAATTAATCATGCACAGTTGAATGCATTTATTTAAAGGAAAAGGATGGCCATTGTACAACCTGCGCACAGCCCCGCTCTGCAGCTCATTTTGTGTTCCTCTAATGAAACGAAGAACAGAAATGCTGTCAGCTTTCTGAGGACAGTGGGGAGATAACAACGTTCCCTGCCTCACAGCAGCTCCCAGGAGAAGTTACCTGGGCGCAGTCTCCTATATGTTATCCTCAGCATTTTCTCCCCGCCTTTCCCATTCTGAATCTACAGAATGTTTAAGTAAAGCTCAGGGAGAGTTTGCTGCTAAGCTCCAGGTATTTATTTGCAAACGTATTTGGGGCACTTCCCATAAAATGCTGCTGTGGAGACTAAGCAGTAATGGATACCAAACCTTTCTTAAAAGGTAGGGGCCAAAGGATCCGAAAGCCACTGACACCACAATAATATACGGAAAGGGGAAGGAAAAAACAAAGAACATTGCAGTTTGGTCACATCCCCCTGCTTAATATTCCTACCTGCTTGCTAAGCCAAACTGAAGAGAAGCAGAAACCATGTCTTAAAATAAGGTGCTACAAATAATGCACTTTCAAATTTGGGTTGTTTCACTACCATTTTGTTTATATGCAAAGTAAATAGCTTGTAAAAAGTAGCTTCACTACCTTCATTCTGGATGTATGTAAACAAACTGCAGAGTGGCATGCTCTGAAGACTTCTCTAACCAGCAATATTGCTACCTTATTCAGCATTTTAAGGGAAAAGAGACTTTCTCTCACTTTTTAAAGGCAATACAATTTGAGGGCCACTTACCTCCCTCTGTAACCTTTATCTGTACGTACACTTCTCCAGGGAAGTCTAAATCAAAATCTTCATGTGTCAAATAGCTTAGTTTCAAAAGACCAATGAGTCATAAACTATACAGAATCCCAGGAGCTTTGTGGAATTTGAGCAGCAGAAGCGTGCAAACAATAAAGCATAAAAACACCCAGAATGTGCTTTTCTTGCTCAACCAGTTCATTTTGATTATTAAATAGCCACACTGCAGCTTGTCTCCTTTTTGCGTTCCCTTCTTGTGAGTGTTCTGACAGAGAAGCTTTATTGTCAGGCATGCAAGGACATTAAGCTAATATTGGAACAGATTTAGAAAAATTGCATTTTGCATGGTTGTAACATGTACTGGCACCACACAGGCAATTTTGAAGACTTATATTTATGTGGTTCATGTAGGAAACCTAACAAGTAACCTCTGTACTCAAGAAAACCAGCTGGACTGTTGAAATTCTTGACTGAACTACTTCTGAGTGATATACCCCTTCTAGATGATACTTGATCTCGTTTTGGTGAATAATTCTGAACAACAAAACATTAAAGCAGTGCTTAGCCACTTGCAAAAAGCTTACAGTAGCGAAGGGTAGATCTGAAAAGTCAGTTTTTCCCTATGCTTATTTATTTACCAAGTTCTGCTTAAAAGGAAGTTGGATTTGCATGGTCTGTAGCACTCACTGAAGAGTCACCTAGGCTTTTAAGTTGTTTTCGTTCTTTATAGTGTTTTGGGTAAAAACGAGGAGACCCAGTACCATTGCTTTGACTTGTCACAAGATGACAATAAAACCAGAAAGTTGAGAATGGGATATGTTTCTCAGGTTACTATCTATGCTTACTGAGTATGAATTTGACAAAGCATTTCCACCAGGAGAGCCCTGTGTACTATGAACACACTGCAGATTGTAGGGTTTTGCAGTAATAAACCATGGGTATTCACAATAAGTAAAGCAAAATTCTGGCAACAGCTATACCAGTAATTCAAAAGTCACTCTGGGTTTATGAAGATATAAAAGGAACCATAACTAATGCTAGATATAGACCAGATGACCCTACAAGCCTTACCGTTGCTGTTTCCAGGGAAATGCTAACCACAAGGGATCTTTTCTGGACTAGAATACGGTTTGACTTCAATACGTGTATATAGTCTACAAGAGCATCACAGACAAATCCACCTCAACAACAAGGAGTTACCCACAGGATTAAAGGCAGTTTCTAAACAATTTGGGGTTTGGTTTTGGTTTGTTGTTGTTCTTTTTTTAAAAAGTATTGTCCTATTCTGGTATTCTATGTATGTTTTATAATCATTTATCTTCTAAGAATAAATGGCACTGGAAACACATAGAAGTTAAAAACGTCACTATGCTAAGTTTCCCCAGTCAGTCTGAAAGGCCCTTGTCCTTTGAGACTGCTTCATTAACAAAAAGTTTTGATAGGTATAACAACCAGAGACTTTGCATGAAAGCAAACAGAGAAGTAAATTAATGTCGATCACAGCAGAAGTAGATAGTTAAGACTTGTTTCAACTTTTCAAAAACTTTTTGTTTGGGGCTTTTTTTTTTTTTTTCAAAGACACATTTAAAAGTGTTAAATTTCCACATCCCACCCCCCATTTGTCTTGTACCAAAGTGCTGAGGTCAGTTACTTGTGCTACACACACACACATTAACTTGTGCAACATGTGGAAATACCTGTGATCAATAATACAGACCCTGTGGGCACAAATCCAGAAACACAGCATCAAAAGACTAATGGTACCTGAAGGAAAGAGGAAAGTGCCACATATACTTTTAATAACTAGTAAAACATTCTCACCAGCATGAAAGTAATGTTACTTATCGTCATGATTTAGGTTGTCTTATGAAAGAGAAAAAAAAAAGCTGTCCGACATTCTCATGTTAGTGACCTAAAAACCATGGAGTGCCAAACATGAACTTCATACACACCAAAACCACAGATGACTTATCCAACTGAAAATTCAAAGTCAAATGCTAATTTGTCTTTAAATAAATCATGATTATACACTATTAAGTCAATTTGCAAACCAAGGTTAAAAGATACATAATTAACAAGATGCCTGTTCCACATTTATTTGTAAGAAAATATTTTTAGCTCTCCTGTGTATCACCTTTCCCATACCATATCAGACATGCACTCCTTAACATCACCTCAAAGGTCCTCTACTCTTACACTACTTCCTGAGCAACCTGAACTATAAAGTTGACTCACGTCCTCTCCCAGCCAACAATGCTAGTCTTGAACACATACTACTAACTCTATACTTAACCACAACCCCCGTATCTATATCAGTAGGCCCATATATAATATGCTTTTGGATGGTAATAAGAAAAGCTGCTTTGGGTGTCCCTCTGATGATTTCTCCAAAAGAAAAATACAAGGCTTCTAAACATGATATGCAAAAGAAAGCTTTTTGCTCATAACCCAGCCAGGCACTGTGTGCTCAGTGTTTGCAGTAATAAGCAAAGACATTTCTTTGAGATGGACCATTACTAGAGGATACTGGAGATAAATTTATTTTGCACTAATCATTGAGTCAACGCCAGACAGACA
The DNA here is from genome assembly GCA_013398815.1 of Ibidorhyncha struthersii. Classification (NCBI taxonomy): domain Eukaryota; kingdom Metazoa; phylum Chordata; class Aves; order Charadriiformes; family Charadriidae; genus Ibidorhyncha; species Ibidorhyncha struthersii. The sequence goes on from VZSZ01001515.1 coordinate 296,023, forward strand.
AGCTGCCATTGCTCAGCTAGAAAAGATAAGAAAGGCTGCTGGACTAGTGATGCTGGCTGTGCCGGGACGTGCTTCCCCTCCCACTCTCTCCTTTGGGAGATGCACTCTGACTTTTGCAAGCAGCAATGCCCCAATGGCAAGTCCATCCACTGAGGAACAAACACGGAACCACTGAAAAGTTCAGGCTGGGCAGGACCTCAGCAGTCACCTGGTCCTACACCCTCCTCCTGAAAAATGCCCCCACACCTTTATAGGCAAGACTTGTGTTTGGAAAAGAGACAACACTTAAAAATAAGACACAGCAGTTCTTGTTCTGCCATCTCTCAGTGTGGGTGTAAATCCAGATTAATTTAATTGACTTCAGTGAAAGCCTTGCAAAACATCACAGATATAAGTAAAGAGCCTAAGGATGGATGGGACAGTAATATGCTGCAATGCTAGAAGGAAAAAAAAAAATCTAGCAATATTAAGTGTTTTTCTTGGGTTTTTTTTTTTGTTTGTTTGTTTTTGTTTTTTTTTTTTAAATACTGATATGGAAAAGTACTTCAAAGAATGAACTTTCTATAAAAGCTTCAAGTATGTGATTATGTCTCATGAAAAACAGTGCAACTAAAGGTATACCTTATAATAGGCTTGCTTTAAAGTACAAGAGTAATGTTTTTTCCTGGAATTGGTTTTAATCCCTCTTACTTCTTTTCCTATTACAATTATGTACAATTTTCCAGCTGTTGTCATTTTAGCTCCCTCCCTTCCAGGGCTCTCCTTGTGCATTCTCAGGAGTACTTCTTTATAACAGTACACTGGACATTTATTTTTCCAGAAGTTTCCTTGCCCTTTTTTTTTTTTCCTCTGGGGAAAGCCAGAAACACCCTGAAACCTGCCATATAGGCTCACTGAAGTGGCTTGTTAACCCTCTCCTTGCACACTGATGTCTGCCAAACACGTGTGAGCTGTCAGCATAGGTGCTGGTGGGCTGGGGAGGCTCAGCAATTTGCACCAGGTAGCATACGAAGAGCAGAAGATGATGAAGAAAGAAAGCTTTGAATATTGTGCTACTGTGAATACTGCACAACTGCACGTGCCAAGCCACCGCTGAAGTTACCACAAGCGTATCCCTTATTCTGCAAAGACTTTTGAAAACTGGAATGTTACATTGGTGGGGGAAGATGACAAAAACCCCGAGGAAATAAAGTGACGTTTGGCTAATGATAGGATGAGTTGCATCCCTCCTTTTGTGAGGTGAATGTGCCAGGTTTGAGCCTAATATTCTTACCACAGTGATATTACACAGATGGTCAAGTCACCAATTACAGTCTGACTAAGCTTAACTTATCCTTGTAGAAATTAAAAGTTACGCAGATCCCACAGTCAACCCCCAAGATGTCCCAAGGCAGAATGGCTCTGGCAACTCCAGCATCCCCTAAACACTTCAATGGTATGGTTTAAACTGGATTTCAGTAGCATACAGTGCTGACCGCCTACACGCAGGTGTGGTGAACAGTGACGCAGGCTGTTCACAGGGTGGTTAGAAACAGAAAAACTATTCATTGCAAGTTATTCACCCAGTCTGTAAAAGAGATGCCTAAAACTCCTGAGGAGACTGCAGTATGGGAAAATGAGTTCTTTGCCATACATACATCTGTAATTGAGGGAGGTATCTTTACATCTTTTAATGGAAAATATAACTCCCCACAGACATATGAATTTGATTTCAACACCAGCTTTTTGTTGTCTTGGCCCAGTTATGCAACCTCCTCTTTCTGCAAGCAGAGCTGTCAGCTTTGTGCATGTGTAATTTTCCTCTAATTCTTAACAGTCTTGAAAGTACAGTTTGTGACTAATAATTAAAAGCACAGTTTCCAAGACTAACGTATGGCCTGTTCACAAACGATACATTACAGCCACTCTCCCTGTTCTCATTCCTGTAAGGTCCATTAAATAAGACCTAAACCCAGCACATTTTCCTATGTTCTACCTTCTTTGGAATAAACAAGCAATGATGGTAAGACATGAAAAGTGCATTTATCAGATTAAAAAAAATAAATATATATATACACTTGCCAAGAAGTTGTCACTACTGCTGTTCTAAGCCCAAACGCTACAGTGTCTCCAAGATTCAAAATAATAAATTCTTCCGGTTTAAGTCAATTGGCAGTGTTGCAGTTCCATCAGATTTGAATGAAATAAAAATAGGTCAGCTGAGCTATTGAGCAAGACACCAAAACACTGACCTACCTCTAACTAAAGAAAAGAAAGAGCATATTCTTCTCCCATGTAAAAACCCAATGACCCTCTATGCTCCCAGTTACTTTTCAAAACCTCTTTGAAAGGGCAGTACCACTATGGAGAAGGATGCTCCAGGCCTGCTGTGGATGATCACATTGATGTAGCATCCCTGCCATTTCTGCAGCTTGGTGTAGTTCTTGCTTGCTGCCTGGTTGAAAAAGCTACAGCAAGCATGTGTTTGCACCTTTTTCTCAAGACTTCTCTACCATTTTCCTGACTCTGTCAAAATGAATATATATCAGGAGGAAAAGTCACAATTATTTCCTACTGCCACCCTTCCAGCACTGGAAACCTGAGAGCTGCTGGAGCTGTGCGAGGTCCTGATGGCTCCTGTGGCCACACACTGGCAGAGATCATAACTACCGTCATGTTTATGATAGCATCACGACCATTACAATTTTAGAGATTGGATTATGGCTTATGCTACAGAAGTCCCACACTTCACCTGCTTTTAACTAGCTCCCCTGATGCAGCCACATGGTTTTTACATTCTTCAATTTATTCCTTACCATCTGCTAGTCAGATGCTCCAACTAAATAAAATTTTACTGTTCCAGTTCTCTTTAAAATAAGCTACTTTGCCCTTTTGTAGCTCCTCTGATCTGCTTCAGAGCATTTACTCTACATGCAAACACCCAGCCTGTTATTTAGAGCGGTTGCTCCGATTTAAGTGAATGCCACAGAAAAGTCAGCGCATCTTTGACCAGAGAAAGGGAAACCCAGGCTGTGCTCACACAGGCTGTTGATCAAGTGACAGATTCACAGTCTTCAAAACTGCTGACATAACTGGCATTTCCCCCCCACTTGATACCAAGCAAAGAAACACTCGCAGACATCATCCTTTCTCCTTCAGATATACTTTTGCACTGCAAAGAGAAACCTAATTTACCTTTGGGTGAGATCTATCTACTGCTGCAGCATCAGAGTTATCACTGCAACATATTTAACACTGACATATAAATTTAGCCCTGTGGGACACATCCTTAGGTGGCAGGTGCTACTCTTGCTCCTCTGATTTCAATGGCCTGCGCTGATAAGTCACATTCTTGCCAGAAGCATGTCCCAAAGAGCAGAACTGGCTCTCAACTACAAGGACCACCTCTGAAGTCCTTTGTTGTTCATGGAGACTGCCCAGATGCAAAGCACGGATTTGGGGACTGACTGCAAATAAGGAATGCAACAGTGTTTTCTTAAAATACAGGGCCAAAACACACTTTCACATAGGCTGCTGTCACCTTTGTGCCATGAGGAAGTTTTAGACGTGGACCACTGCAGATAAAGATTTGATTTAATAGATGGAGCAGCCCTTTAAAACCATCCACTGAGGATCTTGATATTCAACATTTTTAAAAGGTGCTCATTCACGCTGCACTTCAGACACAGCATGAACTGAAAGCAACCAAAACATTAGCAACTGTCACAACTCCTCTGCCAAATCTGTAGGTTTCTCATGCAATTAATTTTCATGTACTCATTTCCACGCCATCAGCAAACTGAACCTAAAGCCCACCCAGGAATATTTACATTTTGCATCTTTGCTTGTTATATTCACTTCAAGTGATTCAGAATAGCACTTTGTAAAATTACAATTTACGCCACCATCTAAAAACACTCTGCAAAGCAATAAAGGGTTAGGGTCACAGTTTTCTAACACGGGTTTGTCTAAACAGCATCACCTATCACTGTTCATCTGTCAAACCTGGCTGCACTTGAGCCTAGTGCAGGGAGGATGCGTAGTACAGCTCTGGGCTCCAGCCTTGTAGGGGGTTGGGAAATAAACAAGATACCAAACAAAACCAAGGCTGTTAACCTCGCTGGAACCCGACAGGCAAACATTGCTTAAGCAAGAACATCTCACTGTTTCCTGAAGGGCCCTTAATATATTTTCCCCAAAAGCCTCTTTTATCACTAGTTGCTGCTTCATTTCTTGTTTGCTGTCCTGAACAGACTTTTCTTGGTGTAATTCAATAGTAAAAGACTAAAACCAAGCAGGTAAATCAAAGGCACATGACATTCATTATAGTAATCTTTCCCTCACATATAATAAATAACCTTTGCTAAATTTGAAAGAAAAATTCCACTCTGCAGTTTGGTTTCTTTTGTTTGTTTGTTTTAAATAGTTGTGATATGTCTCAGTTAGAAAAAACCCTTTAAATACCATAGTATTCCCAGGGTTTCAGAAGAGTAGCTGGTTTATGGGGAACTTGTTTTTTGGGCTTCAGATCAGCATGCTGGATGCATGCAGGAATGGCAGAATGGTGTCAAAAGTGAAACGTGATGCCAGGCTCAGATGAACTGGACGCAGCAACTTAGAGATAAGAGACACTAAAATTTTCAAATGCATCTCTGATCAAAGAGTTTTTGCAGCAGTTTTTAAACCCATCAACTCTGCATACAGGTGAGAGCTGGTACCTCTGAAAGCAGCTTGTTACATTCCGGCAACCCAGCGTGTTCTTTGGTATTTTCAAGAGATAGGATACTGTATTTTAAAAAGGTTTTAATTTCTGAAAATTAATTATTAAAAAAAAAAAGTTTTCACTGATATTTTGCAGGCTCTGAAGGCCTAGTATGAAGGCAAAAGCAGACGTATTCCTATACTAAGTGACCTTGGCCAGGTCTGTAAAACTGCTGTTTTCTTTCAGAAATGAAGAAGTTTGTAGGGTACAGGGGAGAAGCAGACGAGTCTTCAATGCCGAACTAATTTACAACCAACCTCCTTTATGAAGTCCAGTTTTTGCAACATCCCAATGTCATTTGGGTTAAATCCATTCATCTAGAATTTCCCATGCATGCATCTATGTTGACTGAAAATATTTAAGTAAAATTTGATATTTAGGCAAATCATTTGTTAAACAGCACTTGAAAACCATTGAGTTTTCAATTTTAATGCCATTAATAAAAGCCCATTGCAACAGCAGCTTGTATTAGCCTCTCTAAGCGTACTTCACAGGATGGAGATGAATTTATATAATTGAGATTAAGCACCTTTGGACAGCTGGCTCACTTGCTCTGAAAAACTGTATTCAACTCAGCCAATGCTTATTAACTAATGTTTCTGCTGTGAGGGGCTGGAACATGGTGGTCAACATCCTTTCACAGGCAGAGCTCAGGTGCTCCACTTCTTGTAACTCCCCAAATTAAGTCCCCACAAATGCAAAAGTCTGTGGAAATAATTCTGTGAATACAGAGCTAAAGAGGAGTTACTTGGAAATGTAAACATACGGCCCTGTTTAACAGGGCTTCAAGTTCTCTTTCTCTCTATAGCAGTTCTACAGTCTGTCATGGCAGGAGCTTGGGAACTTGGTCTCTGTGCAAGGGTAAAATTAACTATTCATTCCTCCTTTGCTTTAATGGGACCAGCTGGAAAATGGTCATGTATTTCCAGAGCCACAGAGCCGACCCTTTTGTAGATCATAATTGTAAAGAGCTTTGAGAATGCACAATCACAATTGCTTTTACTATTATTATATTATTTCTCAGACTGGATCGTAACAGGTATCAACCTTCTCATTTATAAACTGATGACGTATAAGCAGAAATCATAGTCTCTAACTAATTGGTTTGCATGGGCAAAGGTGGTTCTCAAGAAGAAAATACCATGAGGAATTCAGAGGGATGTCTGGAAAAACAAGCACACCTCATACAAAATTTTGGTCTTGGAGACAGTGCTGTCAGCAAGTTAGCCATACGCATATGGAAAGTGGTCTCTTGGTGACAGATACCAGCAGGCAGGTGTATGCAGCTTTGTTTAAAGATTTAATTAGTGTCTGCAATGCATCCAATTACTCACTATTAATTTAAAGGCTGTTTGATTCTGGTATTAATTCAATGGCCTTGAATGATTTTCAGCAGTATTTGTCTGTATATATATACAACGTGAAAATAATACAAAGCAAACTTAACCCACTGTCTTCAGACCCACGAGACTTTCTATCTGAACATCCATCTTGGTTTGGATACAATACAATAGTGAAAGGTACTGTTTGAGAATTTCAGATTACGTACAGGCAGCACGGTTCCACATTCAGGCAGAAGGGAAAGAAAATGGTCTGGAGGTTTTACAAAAACTTCAGGTGAAGTTCAGTCAATTTAGTTAATCTTAAATTACTCAACTTAAAGATCCATAAAATTCACTCCTAAAAGTTAATCTAATATTTGCATTGCTGTATGGAAAGTAATTACCAGAACACATTTATTTGATGTTAACTGGTCATCTAGACCATACCCAGCTGCATGTTAATTATCCTGCTGATGTTAAATATGGTAAAAAAAAAATAAATAATTAGAAAGGATTCGTTTCTTCATGTTAATGCAACATGTCTTCCTCTGCCAGGAAACAAGCAGTCATTACAGAATATCAAGGGCATCATTTAAGTGCTTGAGCATGATGGAAGTGGGATGCACGACAAATCTGCTCTATTAATGAAGCTGAATTCTGCTTTAAGCTTAGTGTAGCACAAAGATATTAATTTGTCATTACAGTGAAATGCATTGCGCAGAACTCTTGAAAACAGAATTTTCACATGTCAGGAAACATCTTTGGCCATAAGAAAACTGATCCAAGAAAATCTTCACAAAAATTGCTCAGAAATAACTATTTTTCCAACCCCAGCTGAGGACTTGCCTCCTCTTCTTGGGAGTTCTTAAAAAAAAAAAAAAAAAAAGCTATAGCTTAGACTTAATGTGTACTCATGGATGCAAAGAGGACTTTCTCACCCAGAAAGTCTCATTGCAATTAACACACTGAATGCTCATTGAGAACCTGGTCTAAAATCATCCAAAATTATTAGCTACTTATGATAATGGCAGGTCTTAAATTATACTTGACTTTGTGATCCAGATGCATGCCATTTGTAACCTGCTAAGTCTTTGCAGTGCCATCATCTACAAGGACCTTCTTTCTTAGAGTGACTTTAGGTATGACGCACAACCAATTGTATTCAGAGCTGCAATTGTAATTTTAATTGTGCTGTAGGGAAGCATGGCTAGAGCCCATCCCTGATGGGCAGATGGCTCCTCCTTAGCTCTGAGCTTGTATCAACAACTTCAGGGCCATTTTTTTCAATTCTGCCATTCCTTAGGAGTCAGGTACTCCTGCAGTGGAGTGGTGATGAGAAATGGAGAGGTGAAGGACAGAACAACAGATTACTGAGGAGGAAAAGACAATGATATTACGTCATATCTAGCATCATATTTTGGAATGAGGCCAAGAGGAGGCGTTAGGGTGTATCTGTAATACTACTTCCCCCTCCCCAAAAAAAGAATGAATTTTAAATGCTGAAGTTCAACAAATACTTTTTTCCTTAAAAAATGAAGTTAGTTACTGCTAATATGAGTAGATGAAGTTTTGAAGGTTTTTTCCCTGGCCTGCACAATGGAAACATGCCCCCCACCCCTTGCCCTCTTTTTTTTTTTTTTCCCTATTTCCCTTTAAATAGAGCCATGCTTTCAATTTAAAAGTACCTGGGACAGAAATAAAGATATCACACACACAAAAAATACCTTTGAGACAGAGTCTCAGCTATAGTAAATAAGAATAATCTACAGAAGTCAGTTATGTCTATTTATACCAACCTAGAACTTAGGCAGAAATCTTATTTTCTCTTCTGTATTATTAAATCGGACAGTCCAAAAGGATTTTGCTCAAGTGCAAAGTTCTTGTTATACCTTTTGCACTCTGTTGGCTGCACAGCACATCTGGAAATTAAAATTGAAGTCATCTCCTGCAACATCTATGCTGGGCAGAAGACAAAACAGGAGCATATGATTTACTGCTATTTTATCTAAAGCTAATTTACGTGAACAGAACCTCAACTGCTGGATAATGTGCTCCCCCTATCAAATTCACCCACTTTTCTCAGTAGAATTATTTCTTCCAATATTAATGTTTTTTGTCTCACATGCAAGAATAATCAAGGTCTCAGCAGACATATCACAATCCGTATATTGCTTAAGTAGCTTATAAATACCGGGATTTACTTCTGCATGTACTCTGCTCACTCCCATATATTTCTGACAAGAAACCAAGTTTGGAAACTATTTACTTAAAAAAAAAACCCGTGGGCTTTATTAAAAACAACACGCAGTTCTCCTGATACATGCCAGAGTAAAACTGCCTGATGTCTCCTCAGTAGCACTTGAGTTCGAGTATCTTGCTTCAGGGACCTTGTCTGAGTTGTAGCAGTAACTACCAAATTTTGGATTTCAACCTGCAGGCTGTGTTTTGGGATGAATTCTGCCTCAGAGTGAATTCCATGGGGAGCTTAGGTAAAGCTGGCAGAAAAAGGGCAAAGCCAAACCCTGAACATGAAAAAAAACTCCAAGCTTGTGAGACAAGTCTCAAAAGTATTACTTGATTAAGTGTAGTTATAGAATTCAGAGTTCACTGAGGTTTGAAAATAATGCCTATGGGATTTAACTATGTAGATGATTAAAGTCTGATATACCAAATTTCAACCAGAGTGCTGAAGTGCAAGGAAACATTTCGAGCAAATCAACTCAACCCACAAAAAAGCATAAACAAAGTAACCAAGAACAACCAGCCAAACAAACCCAAAAATCCAAACCAAAACACAGCCACACAAAAATACCTTCCCCAAACAACCAAAGAAAAAAACCCCAACTCAACCCCACAACCCACCCAAATACCCAGCAGTTCTCCCCTCTTGTTACATACCTTATAAAGTCCTACCTAGAATAATTAATTTTATACATCTCAGAATGTTTCAGCAAATAGCTGGTCCTGAAGAATCTATTCAAGGCAATAAAGAACTGTAAGCCAAGTAATTGACTTCACTGCTAGAGAACTGCTGGGACATCTACCGTGTTCAAAAAGTTTAGTTGATTTGCAGGGTGGAAGCCAAAGTGTTATTATTCCTAAATCAGTTTGGAAAGGTGGCTTTTTATATAACATTAATGTACTCCAGGAGCCTGGGGTTTTTGCTTGTTTCTCCCCTCCCCCCCCCAATGAAAATAAGTGAAAAATAATCACCAAAAATGTTTTTCAAAATCAAATATAAAAATCTACTCTCAGATTTATCTGCTTATCTATTTTTGTTACCCTGGATTATTAAAAGTGTGTTCTTCTCTGAGCTGCTCTCAACATGCTTTTATTAGCAACATTTGTCAACTGCCGATTTTCTTTATGCAAACCCAAGCTTATGAACGACAAAGGAAACCAGAATGGGGCAAAACTCAGGAGTACGAGATGCAAACTCAGGCTTAGGAAGTAGCAAAGTTCTCTGATGTAAGTTTGCCAAACGGAAAACTAGTTGAAGAACAACCAAAGTGATTTCAGACTGACTTTAAGCTGCCGTGCCGTGACAAAAATGGGAGAAAAAAAGAAAAAGAATCTATGAGAATTATTTTAACATTCGAGGTGCTATACAAGGGCCTAATTTACCTCATTTGAAACACTGAACAAAGGCTACCAGAGCTGTATAAAAGTCAGAAACTAAAACCAGTTTGAAAAGGACTACCAGGGTAATTGGGGAACAGAAGGAAATTGGGAACTTGATTAGTAAAAATGAAAAGTTAATGGGATTGCTGCTGTCACTGTGACTGAGGTAAGCCCCAAGGAGGGAAAACAGCTCCATAAACTGTAGTATGAGAGCTACAAAACTTCCCAAGAGTGAATGCTCCTAACGACTATTACAGCAATCAGATTGTGAAATGGCCTCCTGGGAGGGTGGCGGGCTACATAAGGGGGAAAAAAAAAAAGGCAAAAAAAGGAAAAAGACCAAACCAAAACACCCCAACCCACCCAATCCCGCCAAAACACAACCTCCTCCCATTAACTGCTTTTTAAAAAAGCTGTCCGTTTACATGTGATACTGGCACAGGAAATTGAATGTGCTGATCCATCAAGTCCCTCAAACGCAGCACATCGCTAACAGCTCCCAGCTCATTCCCAGGAAGCACAACTGAAACCCATGAAGTTCAGGGTGAGAGCATCAGACACTCAGCTCTACACTGTCAAAATGCCTTCAATGTCATTAATCAGAGGTTGGCATTTTTCATTTTTCCCCATGACTGGGCGTATATTTGCAGAGCATTTAAATCTCCCCAGTTTCAATATTTCAGGATGACAAAGGCTGAGCTTGCAATAGGAAACTATTGCATGGTTGATTAACACTCTGATAAACGATTCAGAAGTCAGCATCCTCCTACCTGCTGAACAGCATAGCTCTTCAGAAAACCCATTCCGTATACATGTCATCACAGTTCACATGGGTTCACTGAGAAGAGGCTCTTTTTTTGTAGGATGAATATAAAACTAAGAAGCCAAGATCAATGAAATGAATTCATGGGTTTTGAATTATCTCAAGGAGTAGATGTGCTCCTGAAGCAGTAGCTAAGTCGGTAAGATAATGATTAAGAAAGCACACCACAGAGCATGAAAGTGGTGAGGCTGTACAGGCATTGGCACACAGCAGTTGCTCATGAAGCAGGTCGAGGTGGGTGTTGTGCAAGACACGTAGTATTTGCAGTTGGTGTTAAGCATGTGCCCATGAGAAACTTCTTGCAGGACATGACATTAATTTTTTACTGACGCTAGAAAAGCCATGAAAATACTAGTAAGCGAGGCTGAAGACAGTGTAACGCGGAAATTTTATCAAGGCATTTGCAGGCACTTCTTTGTGCTTACCTTTGTGGTTACCTTAAACATCCCCTTGTCTATCTTTTTAAGAGTTTTGAGCATTATTTTCCTTAAAACTACTGTTCCCAAGGTCACTTCAGGCACTACCCTCCCAGGTCAAATTGACTGATATCCGATTTGGCTGTCCTTTGCTTTGGCCTCAGGTGTTATCTCACGCAAATTAAACATGCATCTTTGTACTTGCTTTCCAAAGAAGCAGAATGGATTTTTCCCATGAACAAATCTCTTTAATCAATTTTCTCCTGTTATGAACACACTTGCAGGCAGAGGGTAAGGCCCTATTAGACTAGCAAATACAGCTTTCAGGCACACAAGTCTTTCTTCTGTCTTACAGAGCAACAGCAAACCTCAAGCAAAATGCAGGCTAGAGATGGTTATTCCTAGCTAATGATGTCCACAAATCGTAGAACTGGTACTAAACAAAAAAAACCAAAAAAAACCCTAAACCATGAAGTACTTTTTCTTCCTTCTTTTCTGCCAAAAGACTCTCATCTCATGCTCAGTTAATTGAAAAGGAGGGATCTATTAGTACAAGAAATTACCATTATTAATTACCATAATAATTATGCTGACTCTAGTGACTACGTTTCTCAGTCCTTTAACATGTAAATTGCTTGCTCACAATCCCATCAGATTATGGGGAAAACCAACACAACTAGCCTTGTTGTGAATTACCTAGGAAGATTTTCTATAGCTGTCTAAATCAGTCCTTGAGGGACACATCTAATTATTCATTACATCTATCGTGCATTTGTAATGCTCTCCAATCACTCCCCCCTCCCCAATGTACTGGGTTCCACCAAGTGCTAATCCACTATATGCTCTAATGTAAATCCATATCGCTTACATCACTGCTGTTCATAACACTCACACCAGTCTGGTTCATGCCTGGAGGGAACACCAACCCTTTTCAACTGTAAGTGGTTAGGAAGGTGCAGCACTCCCTGGTTGCTCACAGTTGATATTTTTTTTAATCTTGCTGAAGTCCCAGGAATGTATTTCATGCCTAACATCAAAATGAGCACATTTGTTTTAACAGTTGAATGATCAGGGCCTACAGGGACACCATTACTTAAGACAATTACAAGATTATAGTGGTCTCAGACTAATACTAAGGAGTTGTAATTGATCATCTCCAAATTTTACTTCCGAAGTGGAATGAAAATAATTTTGAGGAGGAGACAGACTTCTTTCACAGAAAAATAATTGTTTAGTTTTGGCATAAAGAGCTTGTGGTTACATTTTAAGAACTTTTTTGAGTGAAAAAAAAAATAATATAAACTAGTACTAACAGGGTCTAGGGTCTTTTTTTCTTCTTTTTTTTTTTTTTTAAAAAAGTTGTGTTTTAAACATCAAGCAAAAGATTAAATTGTGAATACCCAATTACGTTTCCTCAGATTAGTGCCAAAAGTGTTTATTTAATATGACACCATGATTTACTCAGTAAACAACAAAGCTTCATTTATTAGCAGTTACTTCAAACTATGTGATCTAATTGTCATAGATTATACAATAGAGAATCCCCCTCTAAAGAATTGATTTACAGCATTATCAAGCCAATAGGTTAACCAGAAAGAACAAAGTTAAAAAGATCTTTGACCTGTTGTCAGACAAATCCCATTAATTTTCACTGTCCCATTTACAGAGAACTGTAACTGGCAAGAACCCCTCTTGTTATATTATGGAAGAATGCAGGGCTGGAAAGCAATGGAGTCTAACGTGACTCTTGGGACTCAACCCATATGCAATTAAGGAAGTCTGAAAGCAATCACTGGTGACACTGTGGGAGTCTCACTGGTGAATCCTTCGCTCATCTTATGACAAGTACTGTATAACAAATCCAATCATACAGACTTGTGCACAAAACCAAACTAGGAAGGGATGCAAACAAGATGAGAATAGTGAAAAAACACTCCACATTGATTCATGTGAGAAGCCTTTAGCATATCTGATGTCTTTATAAAAAAAAAAAGTAACTGCAGTTTTAAGATCCATGAGTTACACTGATATTCCTCAATATAGAATATAATATTTTCTGTTCCTGTACCTGTGGTTATATGTTGCCTGGTTGATGCTTATTAAAATAACAATTTACCTCGTAAATAGTAATTTATTTTGGCTACAAAACCAGAGGAATGAACCAAAGAACAGGATGAAGAGGTGGACACCAAGCCAACAACTCTGCTGTCAGCTCACATTTCCCTTTGCCAATTTTTATCAACCTGAAGTCTCTATCTGAGCTCCAGGTTAGATTTATCCTGAAAAGCAGAGAAAATAACCAAAAATTAGATTAAGAGTCTAGCTTTTGACTAAATTAAAAAAAAAGGTATCCTCCTAGGCATCATAAATTGCCTAAAAATGAAGGCATAAAACCAGTGAGACGCTGTACTCGGGACCAGATTCAAGATGGACAGCAGACCTGGATTTGCAAACACAAGCTTGAAATCGTCTGTATGCTGGCAAACTCGCTGCAGGAGAGTGTGCGTTGAGAGGCACCTGGTAAGCAGTTAGACCTTTATGAATTGGCTGAGATGCAAAGCGCCTGAAAAAAACTAGAGACCAAGTAAAAGAAACCAAAACCAAACCAACAAAATCACAAGAACTTTTTGATATCTCTTTTAGAAATTCAGGGAGATTTATTTGAGGACTGGATTATGAGAAGTGTGTTGAGCAGTTGAATCCTACTTCCTTCTCATGTACTCATCCATCTAATCCTATCTATGATATTCTGAACTGTGCATTGCTGTGAAGTAAGTAGAACTGCTTGACTGACTGAGGCGAGCAGGGTTTGACTGCAGTCATTGCTGTGGATTAGCTCAGATTCAAGAGAAGGGGAAGGTTAATGAAGGGATTTAACAGAGCTGCTTTCAAAAAAAGAGCAAAATGGGAGGAAATAGCGTTCATGATGCAACTTGAGACAATAAAATCTTTAGGAAAAGTTTAGCCTTTTCTTTCTACAAAGACAATATCAGGGTATTGGATCTATTATTTTACCGCAATTATTCACAGTATTTGTCCTGTGAAGGGAACCAGTTTTCTACCTCTGGTTGGGATGACTGAGAATATCCGAACATCTGTAGTAAAGTTTGTTTCCATGGATACTTCTACCTCTAACACTTCTGTGAACCTGCATTCCAGTTACAGTCCCTCTGGTGTTTGGCAGAAGCTGAACATTTTTATAAAAATAAATCAATAGCAGGAGATATTTGTGGAAGTGTTTTGCAATGCTCAATCCTGAGTAATATAAGTTCAAAGCAAAGCAACTGTGGCAACAACTCAAATTGCTTTATTTGGAAAAAAATATAAATGAGGAAAAAAATTGCTCAACGAGGCAGAGGGGAAAGAGGAAGAATGAGAAAGATGCTCCTAATTTGACTAAAATTTAAGCAGCTGCTTATAACAACGAAATTTTGAAGTGAGGAATCTAGCAAGACAATACCCGATCAAAGTATTTGTTGTAGAACAACATTTGGAAATTTTTAATTAAAAAGGAAAAGAAGGGTATAGACTTTAAGTGGGAAGAACAGATACAGCAATGTTTCTTGTCATGTTGACTGATAATTTAGTATCTTTAATAATGAACTGGAGAATAAATCAAATTGTGTATTGATGGAACAGAGATACGATCCTAAGCTATAAAACACAGAAAAAAGATGATCAGAAAGTGGATAGTCATTCTCAGACAAGAAAATAAAGGCATGCATTAACTAGAGCTGAGACTATAGATAAGAATTAGTGTCTGAAGAGCAACAAGTTGCTTGGCAGACTTACTGCTAAAATACTGACCAAAATACAGGTAACTGCCCTGAGGTAGGTTACATTTTTCTCTTACACAGATGCTGGAAATGTAGTGAGGATGGGCCATAAAAGCAATTCTACTGCTTTTCAGTATGCAAGACAGCTTTTCGGATTGTACTCACTCTCCCCTAGCTCACTACATGGTCACTGGCAAAGCAACAGACCTAATATCCAAGCATTTGCTGACTTTGAGAGTCAGGTGATGTCATATTTAATGGTGAAGAGAACACAAAGATACTGACCTCCAAGTTTTTGCCAGTTTGGTAGTCTGCCCAGACGATGAGCTTCCCAGTGCACAGTGTAGCAGGAAAACATGCAGCATTTCAGCTCAGGGGAATTCCAGAGCAATGAGAAAGGCAGGCAGTGACTATGAAGAGGATGACTACCATGAAACATTATTTTGGGCCACTATAAAAGCTGGAGAATGCTTTTGCCAGAAGTGCTCGAGGAGCCCTGCAGTATATGCACACATCATCACTACTGCTATTCAGCCTTTGTATCTCACTATATGGACTCTCAAGATACCTCCATCCCACATATTATTTTCTCTAGGCGTTAGACTGAGCACTGCAGTTTTGATCACCTTTATGTATGTTAGAGATTCCCAAGTGAGTTAAGTAATTAGAACACGGAATGGTAGGGGTTGGAAGGGACCTTCAGAGATCATCTAGTTCAAGCCCCTTGCCAAAGCAGGCTCACCTGGAGCAAGTTGGATAGGAACACACCCAGGCAGGTTTTTAATATCTCCAGGGAAGGAGACTCCACAGCCACTCTGGGCAGCCTGTTCCAGTGCTCTGTAACCCTCAAAGAAGTTGTTCCTCATGTTGAGACAATTTCCTGTGTTCCAGTCTGTGCCCCTTTGCCCCTTGTCCTGTCACCGGGCACCACTGAAGAGTTTGGCCCCATACTCTTGACACCTGCCTTCTAGGTATTTATAAGCATTGATGAGATCCCCTCTCAGTCTTCTCCTCTCCAGGCTAAACAGACCCCGGTCTCTCAGCCTTTCCTCATAAGAGAGATGTTCCAGTCCCTTGGTCATCTTCATAGCCCCCCGCTGGACTCTCTCCAGTAGTTCCTTGTCCTTCTTGAACTAGGGAGCCCAGAACTGGACACAGTACTCCATATGTGACCTCACCAGGGCAGAGTAGGTGGGGAGGATAACCTCCCTTGACCTGCTGGCCACGCTCTTTTTAATGTGCCCCAGGAGACCATTGGCCTTCTTGGCCACAAGGGCACGTTGCTGGCTTACAGTCAACTTGTTGTCCACCAGGACTCCCAGGTCTCTTTCTGCAGAGCTGCTTTCCAGCAGGTGAACCCCTAACCTGTACTGGTACATGGGGTTATTCCTCCTTAGGTGCAGGACCTCACACTTGCCCTTGTTGAACTTCATTAGGTTCCTCTCTGCCCAACTCTCTAGCCTGTCCAGGTCTTACTGAATGGCAGGACAGCCTTCTGGTGTGTCAGCCACTCCTCCCAGTTTTGTGTCATCAGCAAACTTGCTGGGGGTACACTCTGTCCCCTCATCCAGGTTGTTGATAAATATATTGAACAAGACTGGTCCCAATACTGACCCTGGGAAACACCGCTAGTTACAGGCCTCCAACTAGACTCTGTGCCACTGATCACAACCCTCTGAGCTCTGCCATTCAGCCAGTTCTCAATCCACCTCACTGTCCCCCCCATCACGCTTCCTAAGCTTACTTATGAGGATGTTATGGGAGATGGTGTCAAAAGCCTTGCTGAAGTCGAGGTAGACAACATCCACTGCTCTCCCCTTGTCTACTCAGCCAGTCATGCCATCATAGAAGGCTATCAGATCAGTCAAGCATGATTTGCCCTTCGTGAATCCATGCTAAGCACTCCCAATAACCTGCTATTCCTCCACATGCTTAGAGATGACCATCCATAATAAGCTGTTCTATCACCTTTCCAGGGATGGAGGTGAAGCTGACTGGACTGTTTCCCGCATCGTCCTTCTTCCCCTTTTTGAAGACTGGTGTGACATTGGCTTTCCTCCAGCCCTCAGGTACCTCTCCCGTCCCCCATGACCTTTCAAAGATGATAGGGAGTGGCTTCGACATAGCATCTGCCAGCTCCCTCAGCACTCATAGGTGCATCCCATCAGGGCCCATGGATTTGTGGGTATCGTGTCTGCCTAAATTATCTCTAACCTGATCCTCCTTGACCAAGGGAAAGTCTTCCTTTCTCCAGACTCTCTCTCTTACCTCCAGGGTCTGGGATTCCTGAGGGCCAGCCTTAACAGGAAAGGCTGAAGCAAAGAAGGCATTCTGTACTCCACCTTCTCTGCATCCCACATCACCAGGGCACCTACCTCATTCAGCAGTGGGCCCACATTTTCCCTAGTCTTCCTTTTGCTACTGAGGTACTTGAAGAAGCCCTTCTTATTGTCATTGACATCCCTTGCCGGGTTTAATTCCAAGTGGGCCTTAGCCTTCCTCATTGCATCTCTGCATACTCTGACAATGTTCCTATATTCCTTCCAAATGGCCAGTCCTTTTTTTCCACATTCTGTAAACTTCCTTCTTCCATTTGAGTTTTCCAGAAGCTCCTTGCTCATCCATACAGGTCTCCTGCCTCCTTTGCTCGATTTCTTACTCATAGGGATGCACCGATCTTGAGCTTGGAGATGTTTTAATATTAACCATCTCTTACACCCCCCTTCCTTCTAGTGCCTCAATCCATGGGATTCCTCCAAATAGGTCTTTGAAGAGGCCAAAGTCAGCTCTCCTGAAGTGCAGGGCTTTAATTCTACTTTTTGCCCTGCTTCTTCCATGCAGGATCCTGAACTCCACCATCTCATGGTTGCTGGCACCCAAGGCTACCCACAACCTTCACATCCCCAGCAAGTCCTTCTTTGTTTGTCAGCACAAGGTCCAGCAGCACACCTCTCCTCATTGGTTCCTCCATCACCTGTGTCAAAAAGTTATCATCATTGCTCTGCAGAAACCCCCTGGACTGTTTGTGCCTGGCTGCATTGTCTTTCCAAATTAAGGGGTAAAGAAAACAAAGATTAGACACTAAGTGTGCTTAAAATATAGGTAATGAAATAAAGGGAAGAGTTTTTTTTTTTTTTGTGGTAGTTAAGGGCATAGAACTTGGAGAAATGGCTGTTAGACTAAAGAAGTAACTTTTGCTGGCAGCAATCAGAGAATAAAATCACTGCAAGGAAACTTAAGCGAAGAAAGTAGAAAGGTCAATCTACAAGAAGAGCTTCTTCCATAAAGGATGTCTGTTGAATAGAAGACTAGAGATATTTCAAGCCTCGTATCATCCATTTAGAATTTTAATTTTACTGTCAGTAAACAGAAACCAGAAAACTATGCTGACAGTGAAAGTTTGGAGTGTTTAAAACAGGAAAGTTTAATAGAAACCATTTTGCGACTGACACTTGCTACAAGGCATTCATTAAAATACATTAGCGTTAAATTACTGCTATATTTTAACATCACATAAGATGTAACAATTCATACAAGTATCAAAACATTTTAAAAACATCGCCTGCTACCTTACATGGTTACTTCCAACCATGCAGATTGGGTTCACATCTATGCCACTCTAAGCTGGTACCACTTTATTTCCAGGTCACTTTTTAAAACAAACAAACAAAAACCCACCCCCACAAAAAACCCCAAACCCCCAAAAGAAACTAGCAAGATTTTATGCAGTGTGAAAGAGAATTGGGCCCAGAGACATTGGTTCACCCAGTTTCAGACAGCTACTATAATCAGTTTGACTCATGCTATAGTCAGTGGGGGGTAGGAGAAGAGAAAAATGAGAGATTTGTGTTTTAAGTCTGACCACAGATAAACTCTCTCCCCTGTACTGTAGGGAGAATTGGGGTGGACAGGCGCCCAGGCTGTGCCTCTTGCTTGCCATGATCAGGCTGACCTGTGACACAGGTTTGTACAATGAGGGACAGCAGCAACTTATTCTTTCACAACAGAGGAAGGAGAAGGGGAATTTTAGTCCCTCTCCAGGAAAGAAGGGAGATGCCAAAAAGGGAGATCTAAAAAACTTTGTTAGCAGCTGGCACTGAGCAATGTGCATCGATTTCCTGGTCCTGGCCACAATCCTCACGCACAACCACATGTTCAGATCCTCATATTTACTCTTTTGTACATATTAAAGTTCAGAAACAGACTGTTTGAAGACACACAAAGCATGTAAACATGCATTAATTATACTGAATACAATCTGTCAGTTATAGCAGCACATTCATTTGTGCCCATAGTCCTGTTTTTGCACGTGTGTGACAAATACACCATCAGAAGTGGCCAGAAGTTTTTTCAGGTTTGAGGTTTCATTGTTGTTTTTGTCAAGAAAGACTAGTTTACTGAAACAGAAGCCTTTTCCAGGAAAAATGAATGAGGAAAATTCCAGCCTTGTTTTTAAAAGAGCTCTGAAATTAGAATGCTTAATTCTGACATCTGAAGTTAGTTTTGTTTATAAAAACTCCATTAAAAGTGATGTTAAAGACACAAAATGCAAGCAATAAGTGACTGATCCTGTCTGTGTTTTTCATTTTTCTCTTCAATTTGTGGAAGTATTGGAGATGCAGCTTTTTGTTGGAATTCAGCATAGAAGAAAGTATGGGTACTCAGGGGAAAAAAAAAAAAAAAAGTCTCAGCCCTGCAGAGACTTTTCTGTTGAGGCTGGAGGAGCATGTGACTTTATCCTTGTGGTACAGAGAGAGGGCTTCAAGTCAGTTAAACATCAGCAGGGAGGATGGACAAGCAGCCCAAGACTTTGTGGACAACGTGGCACTGAAACCAAGTTGCGAGTGTCACAGAAATCAAGTTTTTACCCCCATCCATCCCCTCCACCCAAGAGTATGAACAGGTGAAACCTGACAGTATTCATTTGACAAGCACATATACTGAATTTCCAGGTAAGCTTACAAAAAAAAAATCAGCTTTGGGGACCCACAAGAAGAGGAGGGGAGAGAGATGTGGGACATGATTATAATAGCACACTTTGAAGGTGATTATCACTTATTTTCAAATGTATTAAACTACATTTAAGTGAACACTGATGCTGCCACCTCCAAAAATGGTCATCGAACACAGTGATAACTGATCAGCTGAAATAAAAGGAAAATAAATGCTTTCTGATAATAAAGCGTTATTACAAGCCTGGCAAAACATTGGCACTTTGAATAGTTATGACCTGACAGCAAAATAGGCAGAGCAGAAAGTGCCGTCAGTAGTTCCAAGGAGACAGGTACAGGAAGAGATCTTCCTTGTTATTTTGCAGGTTTTTCAGTAAGAAAACTCCAAATCCTGATACCTAATGAATCTTAGTTTTCAAATATCTTACTGTGGGCTGTATGTAGCTCTGAATTGCAGTTATGCTTTTTCAAGTTGCCGTATTAATTTTACTAGATCCTTTGGGTTTTTTTTTTCTTTGTTTTTCCATCTTGTTTAATTGCCTTAAATTTATTTATTTTGCTTTATTATGTTGTTCTTCTCGTTGCTATTTCTGAGACAAGAAAACATACTGATTTTGTGCTTTTCCAGAGAATTTAGTGAGATGAAACACATCAGCTGGGAGCATATTGAACAAAATTGCCAGTGAGATGATGAATATCTACTGAAGAGCTAAAAAGCAGATGGCTTTTGTTTCTATTCCGAGCATAACAGCAGATAAAACTTGAATTACTATATTCTACCATGCTATAGTTATTCTAAAAAAAAAAAAAGTGATCTCTATTTGGATGATTAGCCTATAAAGTCAGACCCTTTTTAAAATTGGGTTCATTTTGTAATCAGACAACTAAACAAGACGACACCAAACTAAAATTTAGCCAGTAATAAAAAGAAGACTCAGTACTACACCTGCCCTGAGCTGCACTGACAATTTGTTACAGTTTTACGGTCACAGGACCCACATGAACAAGCTGCAAAAAATTCCTCCAATAGTTCCCAAAACAGAAAGCTCACAATGCACCTTTGAAAAGAAATATACTGTAGTATTTTAATTGAAAGGAATCAAAAGTATATGCTAGCCATTCCACTCCCCTCCTTTTTTTTAAGCAACAACAACAAAATCTATCAAGGAATTCTTAAGAGCTGACCTCTCGCCTCTTAAATCCCATCTCTAAATAGGAGGACTACGTTCTCAAACATTTTCTTAGCAATTTTATATATAAAAGTCAGTGCTTCTGATGTCTGGAGACTAAGAGACACTGTTGTACCTCCCAAAAATAAAGAAATTAATGAGTATTTCAATGGAAAGGAATGTCTTTGCTCACGTCCAGTTAGAGTAGCAGGGAGCTATAATATTTGCATTCCATCTTTCCTTCAGCAACTACTGAATTAGTAGACTAGTCCACTAATAGCTCTTGAAGATTTATATGTCTCAGATATGGAAGGAATGTGGTGGTGTTGTCCAGAAAACTAACAGTATGAACAAGCTTCAGAAAAATCTCTGGAGCAGACCAAGATTACTGCTTTTGTATCTTCAAAGACAAATGTGAAAACAGAGCAGTTCATCTTATTTTCTAAATAAAATGTTAAACAGCTTATTCCTGACGCCATATGAATTCTCTGTCTCTACAACACCACTTCTGGTAGACACAATTTAGATGCCAGTCTGGGAGACATCCACACTTAGATAACTCCCCTTCTGTATATATGTTTCCATCCAGTGCACCTCTCAGCCTGTCTCTGCACATTGGTGTTTGTGGTATGGGAGCTCTATGCTGTTCCTATTCACTACAGAGGGAGACAGAAAGCGAGGAAGAAAAGTTATTCTGGCAAGTTTTAAGTTGCTTTATGATTCAAACTCCTTTTTTATTTTTTTTCTGCAGCACAATATTATTTATCTGATCTCGTCGTCCATTCAGCAGAGAGCATTTGGATCTGATTGCACATGTCTGTATCAGTCCTTGTTTTAATTTGCTTAATTATTTGGAGCCCTTGTACTCTGAATTCAGCACATTCAAATTCAGCTTGGCATAAATGGATTATTTCTGTATCACTGCAAAGAAAACTGCTGGTAGCCAAGCAGATATCACTTGTTTATAAAATGCCTCCAAAACCCTGAAGTGGCTGAAGGGTGCTTCTGCATTACTACAAAGAGTAAGGGATATCTTCCTAGATAGTTACAGTTCAGGGAAAGGTGGAAATTATTTGTGTACTCCCTTGCACAGTCACCCCCCTGTGCCTCAAACTTCACAACTCCTCCTAATTTGCACATGACCTAACCCTGCAAGCTTTCAGGATGAAACTTTCAACACTGTTCGACTTAGAGTCGAATTCAATCTGAGCAAATTGCCTTCAAGATAAATTTGGCCATACCTCCCTACTGCAGCAGCAATACTGGCAGCCTGCAAAGACAGCTGAGAGAAGAGATTCCCCACCAGCAACGAGAGCAGGCAATAACCCAGTGCTTACTGTCTTGTGCAAAGGGAGAACATTTTCATTTCCTTTCCAGCCTCAGCACTTGGCACCAGAGGCGGCCAGGATTCTTTTTCCTTCACACTTCCAGAAAATTGTTTTTGCTAGCTGCAAAAGTTAAACTCATATTGCATTTTGAACCCACCTATGATGGAAACGATTTCTGAATATCACCCATAAAAGCTACAGGTAGAAGTTGTGTCTTTATATATGCAAATACAACATTCTTGAAGAAATCTGAGAGCTGATTGGCTTTTATTCCCCCCTCTCTAGATGATCACACTTTTATCATAAGGTGAAAGCAGCTGCAAAGCAATTACATTTACAATGTACATATTCTTTGGTAGATACTTTCAAAAAAGCAGCTGGGATTTCTACTTCTAAACTCATACATAACTATTTTATCAGAAGCATCCAAATAACTTCAAATGTATAAATATCACCAAAATTATTAACGCACCCTGTGTCCCTGTATATTTGTTTGTTCTACAGGAGCTCTGTGTTTAAACAGGTGAGCACACAGAGAAGCTGTGCATTATGCACTGAGCAGTGACAGCGTTGGAAACTCTGGGGTTTGATACGAGTAATTAAATTGGAAAGCTAATATGACTGATTCATCTATTATTGCCACTTGATACATGAAGTACTTTTCCTATTAGAAATCCATGCATCTTAACTACATTCCAATTATACCATGCGCTATGATAATTCTCAGCTATGTGTTAAACTCTTTAGCTATGTGAATGAGTAGTTACCATTTTCCACAGTTAATTGAGGTAATTGCAGTTACATCACCCTTATCACAAAAGGGTTTTTTTTGTGTAATTGACTAAAGTATGACCATGCTGCCTAGATTAGCCATAGATGAGGACTAAAGAGTATCAAAAATGTGTGGCATAGGTAGTTATAAAAATATGAAACCATATGGCACTATAGGAATGCTTACAAAGTAACACAAATAAAGTACTAAACACTTGTATATGAATGGGGCCAACGCAGAACAGAGACTGGCTTTTCTAATAACTCCATATGCAACATAAATTTTTGATAATTTCTCAAATATAAATTAACAAGTAATTAACAAGACCATTTCCTGCATACTCTATACAATCTACATTATGGTTCTTTAAGAAAGTTCCACACAAATAAGATAAATAACTGCTTTACATAATTTTTCCAATCAGCTTGAATAAATTATGTGGAAATTAACCTGACTGTTTATGATTAGTGAATGTCAATCAGAAAGTCACCTAGGGTTAGCACTCACTGTCCTAATGGCTCCCTAAGTCCTTGGCATTAACCACTTGCACATGCTTAGCTCACATGACTGTTCCACTGAGTTATTATTTGGGCAAAGCTGCAGTTATTCTGTACATAAATACTTCTCTACCTTTATTGATATAGGAACCACTCAGTATCTGGCTAATTTTAATCCCACTCAGAAGAGTAATAATGAAAAGAACTAGACCAATCAAGACTAACAATAATTGACATATCTACAGCTAAATAACGGATCTATTTTATCACTACAATAGCATGATGGCTGACCAGAGGGCATTTCAGGGTAGAAGTAAGGAAAGAGGCTGGCTTTTTGAGAGCAACACCTATGCAGCACTGAGGTATAAATAAAGCAGGAAATGAATTTACTGAACTCTGCTCAGAGAATTCAACTGCCCTTACACGAAATACTGCATTTCACTATCACAGCAGAAAGACAGTTATTCTGGCATATCAAAGTGAACTGTGGGAGGAGGATCAATCTGGTAGCATCATTCAACAAAAGATAGTGATGAGAACGTTACAACCCTAGAGTTAAGGCTAAGTGCCCCATAGGAAGAGGCACTCAGTGAAGCACCAGCCATTTCCCTCCTATGCTGGACCCCTGTCTACCCATGGGTACCTTATCTAACCTCCTACAGCCATGAGTCATGTTCTAACTAGAAAGATATTGTAGGCTTGGAAGTCATAATTTACAAGCAGTGTTTCTCTTAGACATGTTGAGATTAATTCCATCCTGTAGTTCTGACTACACCGTATTTTTAGGCAAGGGACAGAACACAAACACCCTTTGAAACTGTAAAATACCTGCTCCTAATGTTTTACTCACAGACTTACTGCTCATTCTGTTAAGATTGTGTAATCTCTATAACTTCCATGATTTTCAAAAAGGTTTAATCCTTTAGAAAAAGTCACCCTTAATTTAAGTGCAGTTGCAGAACTGGCTCCTCTTTGGGAAAATTCAGCAAATACACATACAGCTATCTTTCTTGAATTACCTTCAGAGAAAGTAGAATATGACCCTTCAAGAGAAGGCTTGTGATTGCAATATCTAGATAATGTTACCTCTCTTCTTCATAAGTGGTGAAAAAAATCGATGAACTTCACTAAATTAATTTACTTCAACCTCAGTACTTGTCAGTAGCAAACAAATTATTCTAGCTGGAGCTCTATTCAGTATGGTATAGATACAGTCAATAACTCACCAGTAACTGCTAGCTCAAGAATGAAGCTTCTTAGCTGTCTCAAACTATGCATATTGTGTATGTAATGCAAATGTCCCTTTTAGGTGGGTTTTCCACAGTTGCTAGCATCAACATAACTTTACCTCCACTCCTATCATTCCAGTTTGAACACAGGTTTCTCTGTAGGTACATTTAGGTTAGCGATGAGTCCAGAATCCAGAGTTGCTTCCCTCCTAGCAAGTACCTTTGTCATCAGAATATAGATTTACATTCCTGTATTCTTAGTCCAGCTCTCTCATTTGTCCTCTCATCTCTTGCACTCCTTGCAGCATGGAGGCAAGAGATGATATATTATGGTGCCTGTAAGACACACTTCTGGAGATTGGGAAAAAAAAAAAAAAAAAAAANTCCCACTTTCTCAGTGCGTCCTTTAGGTCATTATATAAAAGTAGACAATGCTATTTTCTGCTTCAAGAGAGAACAATCCAATTGGCCATAACCAGAAAGAGAAATGAGGTGTTAAGAAGCAATAGCTCTAGACTGTAATTCTCCAACACATGTAAGTCAAGCCGTAGGTAAGCACTTCCAATTGGGAGAGAGGTAAGACTTCATACATCCTCTTTCTGGAGTACTTTCTTTTGATTAATGAAAGAATTCTGGTATTTGCATTATCCTGCATGCATAAGACACACCTCATGCCTCTGGATTTCAAACACATTTATGAGTCTTATTGACACCAGAAACAACTTTTCCAAGTCAGGAAACATAAGCGCCCAACTGGGTCTTGTGACTATGATACCAAGGGCTGAGTCAGTGGCGCAGGTTGATACAAAAAGAAGTGGACTGCAGATGTCCCAGGACCCTACTTGGTTAGTTCTTGGACAACACTGCCACCCTCCAACTCAGCCCTAGGACTGGGGACTGTGCTGTCAGCAGCTCATGGGCTGCTGTCTACATCAGAGGCGTAACTCAGGCTCTGCTGTTCCCATTGGTTGCTCTGAGTAGCTTTTGGAAAAAATAAGAAGCAAAGGGAAGGGGAAGATTTGAAAGATTATCTTGTCCTTCAGCAAACTAGCACAAAACCATTGAAATAAATGAAACAAAGCTCATTTACAGCACAAAAGTCTCTTACCTACTGTTTGCTGAATAAATACTCGTAACCTTCTAAGATATCATAGACTACAAAAATTCTCTTCCCTCCCAATAGTTCAGAATGTAGATAAATCTCTCCATGTACACACCAATTTACAACACAAAGTACACTTCTTCCAATATGATATGTTTAGGCTGCTGTTGGCAAGGAACACTAGTGCGTGCAATGGATGATATACTGCCTGTGCTGAAGGAACCAGAGCTCGATTATATTGACTTCTGTGGAGTGATGATTTTGTCCAAGGTATTTAAGGTTAGTCACGTGTGTAAGTGCCTTGCTGAGCCAAAGCATCAGAGATGAAAATCATCCATCATTTGTGTCTCAGGCTTTCAGATCAACTAATCTTTCTCTGCAGCTCGAGTCCTGCAAACAAACCTATGTGCTAGCCACCTTGTGCTATTTTCTTCTTATGAAAGTGGCAGCAAAAGCAATGGCTTTGTTTGGTTTGTTGCCATTCAATTACTAAAATGAGGGAGCTCTCTTTCCTGAGATCTCCACCAAGTTTAAAATTCTAGCAAGTGCTGAGGAATTGCTTTAAAATAATGTGATGTAAAAGCCATGTCTAGTAAGCCAGACAAAACACAATCATTAAGATATGGGTTTTGACAAATTACAGATTGTTTTTTGTTTGGTGTTTTTTGGGGGGTGGTGGTTTGTTTGATTTTTTAATCCTTCCCTTCTAGCTGACAAGAGAGTGCAAAATGGAGAGCAGAGGGAAGGTGACAAGAAAGAATGTATCCTTGTATTTTCAGCATTAGAAGAGAATGAAAGGACAGTGGTGGCATGGGGCTACCAGCCAGAGCAGAAAAAGTTCTGCCTGTCTCTGGCCTGGAGTTGCGGAATGTGGATGAAGAGGGCTGAATCGCTACCAAACTGCAAAGTCTGAATACTTCTATTTTTGGCCTGCCCTAGTACAAGAATGGAAATTATTACTTCAACATTAGCCAGATTCAAATGACACTAAATGTCACTGTCAGATGGTTGTGTTTTTCTTGCCAGAAATATGCCCAATTAACGTAAAAATCACACATTTAACATCTAGATGAATTAAATAATTAGCAAGCTAATGCAAATACCATCTTGACACCATTAACCCTGCTGCAACTAGATACTGGTTTGTACCACAAAATTTAGACCTGCACACCCCCCTTCAGATTAGGGCTTTCTGATAGTTCATATTTAGATAGTGGTTTATCACAAATTTCTGACCTGTTTTCCAAATAAAAACTCTGCCATGATTTTTCTAAAAGACTCGTCCTTTTCCTGGGGTTGTTAGTCCCCACAGAGGCTATAAGTAAGCATCTCCTGAACAGACTGCAGCTCTATACCTATATAAGTCACAGCTGCAAATCTGTGACCTCACTGGGATCAGGGACTCAGGATGGGATAGTTTGCAAAGAAGATAAGAAATTTAGCAAGAAGTAGTTAAGCAGAAGGCAAGGGACCTCCCAAGAATAAGTCTTCTTGCATCTTAAAAAGTAAAATTTTACCATATTCCAAGAGTGGCTTTCTTTTTACTGCGAACTGAAACAGCTTCATTGCCTAGGCAGAAGGGGTCACATCCTGTTAAAAGCTGTCCTGAACACCCTGCAGATACATCTGTAATTGATAGCATTCAAGCCTTGTTTCCTGTGAACAAACCATAGTAGATACTGGACCTAGCAACTGCTATGTGATTGCTGGGTCTCTGCTTAGGCTCCTGCTGATGCTAGTCTCTCTCCTAAATTATTAAAGATGAAGAATCAGTCTCTGATATAGTTCTCTGTTGGTAATTATACTTTAAAAAATGCAAAATTTGGAAGTATAGTCCTTGAAAGCATGCCTTCCTTATTACTTGAGAAAAGATGACACTGATGGGGTCTAACATTGCAGACGGAGTCCGAAGCATTGTAAAGTACTCATTCTTGCTACAACTTCCTTAAAAAGATGCTGCCTAAGGATTTTGAAAGTTACTTGGGAGCTGAAAGATGGTTGAAATTGAACTTTTGTTTAAGGCAGCACAAATGTGGCCACATAAATTAGTACAAGACGGAAAATAAGTATTTTGAAATTGAACTGATTCCTTTGGGGGCTGTTTTTGTTTGGGTTTATCCTGACATGGAAAACCTGAATAACATGCACTTAAGAGCTGCTATATTTAGGCAGAACCCTGTCTAGATTTCTCTGCCAGTTATTAATGCTGTCAGGCATGATAAAGTGCTGTATCAGATTTGTCTACGTTTGCTATTCTCCTCATTTAAGCCTTTTGGGCTTAAATGCCCAACATGGAGCTTCTGCCTCCAGCTCAGTTAGAAATATTTAGGCAACAGGGAAGCAACTGTTGCCAATGAAAGAGCTCAGTACTATAAGCTTCTTCCAAACCCTGCCCCAACCTCGCTCCCAAAATAAACTGTTTTTTTTTTCCTCTTATACCTCTTATACTGGGGAAAGAACTTAAATTTAGCATGAAGGATCAGTGGATATCCAGAATGCTATTCCCTTGAAAAATCCATCCAAATTTTAGCTTTGATTTGGATTTATTTACTTGCAAGCATAAGAGCAAGTTATTAGCTTCATTAGCCTGATCTTACTCTTACTAATGCCAGCAGAAAGACTTCCATTCATTGCTACAGGAGCAGACTCTCAAGTTTCATTGATACTGTCATCTCAGATCCAGACTAGCCTTTCATTTGAAATAATTTACTGTAAAAAGATCACAGCTGCAGCTATTTCATACTGAAGACAAGGAAAATCATCTTCCTTTTGTTTCAATGCATTTTAATAAGCTGATTGCCCTGTTAGTTTCATAAGATGCAAGGACCAGAAGTTTTAAAGAGAACCCTAAGATCAACAATATCTTTAATGAAAGCTGCTACAATCTACCCATCCTTTACATTGCTGTCTAGGTCTCTTCTCAAAGGGCCTTGACTGCAAAACTACATGTTCCCAGAAATCCCAAGCCAACAAGCAGCTTTCATTACATACTTACAAGTAAGACTTTTCACATCTGCTGCATTTCCCTTGTTTTATAAGGCCACACAATTGTTCTGAAGATTCATGCTTAGATTTTTTTTTTGCAGCTCCAAATGTAAAGAGATATTTGTGACTTCTGTGAGTTACACTGTAAAAATCCCAATCTGCTAATGACTTTAACACCTCAAGCCCCCTCAAGCTTTAGGATGAAAGCTACCCCTTTACCCGCTACATCCTTCTAAGAGCAGTGAAGGAAATCGGCTTCTCTGCCGTTTCAGAGACATGCAGGCCAAATCCTCCTGCTAAAAATGCATCTCCATGGAAACAAGTAGCCACTCTACCCCCTCACCCTGAGGCAAGCAGGACTGGGAAAAATTACTGTAGTCCTGCTGTTCCTCAATTAGGAACAAAACCAGCCATGTCTTCACAATGTTTCCTTTCTCCCCATGTTGTTCTTTTACCACAGACAGAAATTTCACCTCCACTTTTGAGGAAGAGGCTATGCAGATGGAAGTGCTCTTGGTCCCCCTAACTTTTGGGGATTTTTTTTTGTTTTGTTGTTGTTTTCTAATGGTTGTGAAGCTGAGCTCAGCTGCTCCAACCAGACTCCATGTTTCTCCCTGATGGTTCTGGCAGTTCAATGGTAGGCAAGGTTGAATATTAAACACAATTATCTGTTCCACATAGACATTAATGCGAGCTATCTTTCATTTAGTGGAAGCCCCTCACAATTAAAAAGCACTTCTGAACAAAGGGACTTGCAGCTAGGAATAAAAATTTCCCTTATTGTTGTTATCAAGGGACACATACTTATTGAAATCTAGTATTATGTGAACAAAACGTGAACAGCAGGAATTCAAAAGCAATTCGCATAGCAAATTAGTAATTTTTACCACCACAAAACCAACCCCACCCCAAACAAAACAAAAACCAACCCAAACCTGGCATTTCATTTTGGAGCAACTGTCTGGAAAACAAAAACAAGAGACGAATGCTTTTAGGTTAGGGGCAAGTAGGTCTCGGAGTTAATCACAACCTCCTCCACTCCATGGAAAATTGCATTAAGTTTTCCCACCATTTAAGGACCATTAGAAGATTTTTCTAGCTACAGAAAACCAACCAACCAGAAGTTTCAGGTTTCCAGCTCAACAGATACAGATTTTGCATTGACAAGGTCTCTATAGAAAAGCTGAAGGTTTTGGGGTTTCTTTAGAGTCTCCCTGCAACCCACCTCAAAACTGTATTTTTGTCTGTAAATCTTACTCCACTCAAGCACAGGTTATATAGAAGCATTTGGTTCAACTTTCATCTCTATGAATATCTGATAAGATCTGGTGGCTAAATTACAGCTGGACGTTTTTTATCCATCCAGGTTGAAAGTTGTTGCGAGTTCCTGGCATGATACCTTCCTGAATCATTTATCATACGTGGCTGATTGATTCCCACCCTCCTCCCCATACACACATTCATTAACTTCAGTTGAATGATTTTTATGAAGAATACTTGCATGTTCCTTGATCTGCTCCCTGTTTAGAGAAAAACAGATTCTTTTAAAAACATTCTTCAATCGATTCATTTCTATATAGGCAATGTGATAGCTGCCTTTAAAAATGAAAAATAAATAAAGCTCCTCCTCTGCATGGAAAGGGAGAAGGGGAGAGAGAGAATTTATGATGAGGTTTTGTGAGGAAAAACACCGTTGTAAATGGAATTGGGAGGTAAAAAAACCCCAGGTACTTCAGCAGCGTATCTTGATCAGAAGACAGATTTTTGTTTGTTTAACATCTGAGGCCAGATATTGGCTTGCAGACATCTTTAGAGTCCTGGTGAAATAAATGTAGCCCAATCAAATGATACTGGCTGATAATAAAATCTCAGGTGCTGACACAGCACAACGCCCTCTGAATGCTACAGCTCAGCTGCAATAACCCTGAAGGCCTCTTTAGTCTGGATAGCCGTACTGCAGGCCTTAATTATATCAGGTAGTTCATTCATATCTTTTGTGTAGAAACAGAAGTGAATCAGCCTGCAAATCACACCACAAGGTGAGCTCAACAAGTAGTTGCCCCACTCTTAAACAAAAATGCACTGAAAACTGTGTCCTGTGTTATATAAAAAATAAAATAAAATAATGCAAGCAGCCTCATTCATTTACTGGCTTTGAGTGGGACATGGGGAAAGGTGACCTGCCTCTGACCAGGTGCTGAGTAACCTGCTGCTCACTGTGGTTTATGTTAATGTCTCAGGAGGGAAAAAGACAACAGCTTGCAGGCTCAAGCTGGTGCTTGTGGGCACAGTGTAGGGCTGTTGTCAGGCAAGATGCTGCTTTGTGCTCATTTTGCTTTTTAGTTATCATGTCTGGTGCACTCAGAGGGAATATTAAAACAGATAAAGAGCAATACAGATCACTGTGATGGTGCTGCTGTAATCCAATGCCAAAGATCTTTTCCTTGCACATTCATGAGAGCTGCTCTTGCTGGTATTAGCGCTATGCAGAGCTGTCCCATACCTCTTGCCTTGCAAAGCCTGAGTTTTATTAGTGTTGGGGGAAAAAAAAAAAACACACCACAAACAAAAAACCCCACAAAAATGCAAAACCCATTTTGACTCAAGAGTTAAACATGACAGCCTATCAGACAAGCTTGACAAATTATTAAACATTTAGCTGTTCTTTGCACGGTGTATTGACTGGGGCCATAGAGAAAAGGCTTTTATTTTAGGACCACATTCTGCCACATTGTATTGTGCAATCCTCCTCAGGGAAACAGCTGAGAATGGAAGGCATTACTTAGAAGGGAAATGAACCCAGCTTTTTTGGATATGAACCCACATGTGCTGGATGTGCCGTATGATGGTACAAGCTAGGAGAAGCATGGATTTGGGAGAAAAGATGGCATGGCATGGATGATATTGCATGATATATATATAAAATTCATATTACTAAAGTATTTTCTCCTGCATTTGCTTGAAAGTTAAGTGGTTGAAAAATCCTCTTCTGAGCAACTTTAGAATGAAAAAGTGTACGCATTTTCCTCCCCAAAGTGGTTTTATTCCAACTCCACACCCGCAAGATAAGTGTACAGTATAGTAGAGTCCCTTCAAGCAAAGCTCTGTAATTGCAGCTTCTGCCCGAGTGAGGGGTCTCAATCAATGAAAGAGAGGGAAAGGCAAATCCTATGGCCCCAAGCTTTAAGGGGATTCATTACCATGCAAAATGGCTGATGAAGCAAGTCTTCAAGATGGCTTTCACTCCCAATAGCACCTCATTAGTAGCACAAACTGTCATGATAAAGAATTCAAATGAATTCAAGGCAACCAATGCTCTTAATAGTGCCAGGCGTAGTTTCTTATGTTAAATAATATATTTTCTCAGCCGGAGCAGCAGAAGCTCACCTACTTTCAAGCTTTTATAAAAATCACAGTATTTGCGTAATACCCATCATATCAAAGAACATTTTTAATATCAGCTGGAGGAAAGGGGTCACTCTCATTGCTGATAGTTTCCACCATAAAAGTGGATATAATTTAATTCTACATAAACCACACAGTACAACTCTTCCCATAATATAGATCTCCAAATAGATCAACACAAAACAGTCCACAGAATCCATAAAAACACGTTACATTTTAAAGTGAATTACTTGAAGCCACGTACCAACTACTTTATCTCTAAAAACACTATTTTACACACCCTTTTACAGTGAGTATAATCCTCAGGTTAATACTACTCACTCAAATATTTGATTTTAAGCTCATAACCAAGAAATTCCCTATACTGCAAAGTGTGCTACTATCTAAAGATGACAGGGAGGACATTTCGAGATTTCGGATTGTAGCTGCTCTTACTTGATGGGAAATGGGACAAAAGTAAACACCAGTAGCATGTAAACACCCTGACAGTAAGCACAGTGAAATGCAGGAATATGATTTACCACCAGAAGAGCAACAGATACAGTTTAATCAAGAAAAACATTCTTAGTCCTCATTCTGAAATCTTTAACTCCTTTAGTCTGGAGATTTCAGGAATCTGACAGGTTTTTTCTATACCTCCTCCTCTACTACTACATCTGGAAGTCTATATTTTTACCACATGAAATTGGAAAAATGTCAGCAGGGTACAGTCTTGAAACCTGTTGGCTGCAGCCTTGGAGCACAATGGAAGAAAGCAATCCATACAAAGGACTTGCAGGATCAGTTTTGCTCTGTAGGGTTACAAGAAGGTCTTCAGAGAGCCTAAGACTACCGTTATTAACAATGGCATGATTCTGCGCAAGGCCTAAGACCTCTACTTTGTTTTGGGGACACCTATTAAATCCCAAGGATAAACTCAATTTAGCAGAATTCATTCATTTATAAAGGGAACTTGCACTGCATACACAAGTCTTGCTCCCTGGATAAGAGATACCATAGCTACTGTTAACAGCAGACTGCAGTCGAGGAGCTAGTTTCTTGAGGATCTTAAAATTATTGCACCTGAAAAGAACTGCCATACATGGAAAAATAAAAGCTAGATCAACCCACTGTCCCTGTGATGCAGGAGGAATACTTACCTCCACCTTTTTCAGTGGATGTACCATCATTTCGGGGAGGAAAGGCTTCCAGTCAGAAGGCCTATTCCTACTCTCTTCAGGATTGCAAGGCCCTGTTCAGCCAGCCAGAGCCCCAGTCCTCCCTGATCCCAGAGCTATAAAACACCAATGCTTCAGCTCAGCCAGAGCTGGGAGCACTTCACTCCCAGAGAGAAGAGTCTGGAACAGACCTTGTTGTAACTGCACTTTAGAAATCCTCAGGAGCACGATTAAAGTGACTTCACAGCCCTTTTGCACTGCTGGAGAGACTGAAGCAGCTCACTGTAGCAGTAAAACCTGGACAGCAATTCTCTGCACAGAACCCTTCTGATCGAACTGAAAGCTTTGAGGAAATAAACCCTACAAGGTCCCATGGTATAATTACAGATCCAAGAGGAATATTGTTATTATTGCAATAAAGTTGATACTAACCTATATTCAATTATTTGGCAATAAAGCAACCAAACTCAGATAGTTCTACAAAATATGAAGTATTTAAATCTAAACCTAGCTACTCAAACTACCAGATTCAAACAGGGTAACAAAATCAAGGAAAAAGCTGTAAGACTGGACAAAGATGATCCAGATGTGAGAACTGCTAATGAAAGCGTAGTTTCTCTAAGTTACAGTCATGGTTATGTGAATCAGAGATTAAGTTCCAAAAGGCCAGGGATTTACAAGCTGCTTGCTACTTCATTAATCTACTAACTGCCTACTAGAAAATAAATCAGTCAAACAGCTGAAAGTCTGAGCTAATGATTCTGTAATTGTCTTTCCAAACTGCCATCGCATTTGGATAACACAGCTTTCGCTGCCATGCCACAGAAGTAGATAGTCTCTGAATTTCACATAACAGCTGGCTTCAGCAGCTTTGATGCAAAAATTTCTCTTGTGATTTATTCCTTCCATCTGATAATAATTTCTGAGGGAAAGCAGAAATGTTGGCCTTCCATCAAAGAAAGTTAACATAGCAGTAATGATTTCAGAAAGAAAGATTCTGTAGATCACTAGCTACACTTGCAAGTTCATGTCTCAAATCGCTAGCATGATTGATGCTGATGGAGCCCAGCCTCCTGCATCCCAGCATATAACATGGAAACCACAGTTTCAGGGAGCAGAAAGGCCGATTTCAAGGATACTGGCTCTTAATCACTGACTTGTTTTCGGTTGCAGGTAAAGAGCTTCAGTACAACCCTCTTACTGGCTGTGCACAAAGGAGACTGCCCACAATTAACACAACTAGATAATCAGGCTAGTTAAGACTTTTCTAACATGGAAATGAATGTTAGCCAAGGTAACTAGTCTGGATTTTTAAAAAAGAGATAAAGAAGAAAATACCAGTGAGGGTGATAGCCCAGAATTAATTTGTGAGAAAGAGCCTAGAGATGTCTGAACTTCAGCTCCCAGTTAAAACAGAGCACCATCAACACCAGATAGAAGCACATTTTATCCTCCCTTAAGACAGCCATATTCCTGAGATCAAGTGCCAATTGCTCTTTAATTGCTGAGGTGGAGGTTCAAAATCAAGGCTGAGCCAAGCTCCTGCAGAACAGCATTTTACATCAGGTGAAGCATGTTAAGTCCTCAAGCCTGCAGTGTATGGGGGGGTGAGGGCATCTAGTAGTGGAAATTAAGGTGAGCTGAGAACCAAGCTCCCATTTGGGAAATGCTGGGCTTGACTACCAGCAATATCAGGGGTACTAAAGAAAAGTAAGCCTTTTGTACACCTTAAATCTCCTATATAACTAATGGGCAGCATCAGACCAGATCCTGGTCCAGTACAGATTCAAGTACTTCATTAACTCAGTCCCTGAAAGTCACTACTCATACCTGCATACAAAGTTCTTTTTTGGGGAAAAATATGTCTGTATTATCATCTCTGTATTCACAAATAATGTCTTCTACATTTCTAAGTATATAATTGATGCCTGGCATTTATTGTAAAAGTAAAGGCCACTATTACAATGACTTTAGTAAGAGTCATGAAATTCTGTGGAAATGAACTGCAGAGTCCTCTGGCACATTTGACTCAGGAAGGGGGACTATATTTGCAAGTAAAAGCAGCTTAAGGTATTATATATTTAGATGAATAATCAGAAAATGCTCATTAAAACATCAAAGGATGCTGATATAGCAAAATGCTCTCCTCTGACCTTCATTGTTTTGCGTTGTCCGCTTTGACTAACTGTTTCTTGTCTCCTGCCAAACAGAATAAATTCAGCCTTTGAAATTATTCTCCAGCAAACCTCCCTTTCAGCTATTTCCATCATGTGTTACAAATTTCTTTTATCCTTCTTTAAGTGGTACCTGCATGGTGGTAGGATCTTGTCAGTTAACCCTGTTTCACTATCATAAGAGGTCATCAAGACAAAGATGAAACTATTTTTGTAAGCAATTATGTAAAAGCAAGGAAAAAGCACACCATTAATTTGCCCTTCTACCCGTAATCAGACACCAACTTCATGATTTTCTGCAGTTTTTAGGACCTGAGATCAGTCATCCAGATGATCCCTGCTTAGTCCCATGTATCCCTCCTCTGCACATACAAACACTGAATCACAGGCAGGTTCCCTAAAACAAATACCTCCTGCTGCTGCTGGGCTCCTACTGGGCTGGCTGCTGGTGAAGGTGGGACTTGCACTGCATACCAGGCATGTCCTGAAGCCTTCCTAGAGCCTTAAGAGAGTGAGTTGGCTATATTAACACATTGGCATGTTACTGGCATCCAAAGCAAAGTGTGAATGAGGATTAAAAATTTTAGGGCAGAATCCAAAACACTTGGTGCCCTCCTAATGAGATAACAAAACTATTATGATCATACTGCAGCTGTCAGCACCTAGATGCATTTTTATCTGTGCTTTGTTAGGCACTCTAAAGCCCAATTGTACCAGAGAAATAAATAAACACAACCAAAGCTTCATCAACCCCCCAAAACACAAAAAGGCACTTAGAATATAACACAGCAAAAGAAAGGTAGAACACACATCACTAAAGTAAGTTTTAAGCAGAATTTGAGCACTAACCTATCATAGGGATTTCCAGGATCACTAAGCATTGAGGATGTCTCAATTTCTGACACTGCACCTTAGTGCATCTCTTGAAAGTGCTGCAAACATTTACAGCTGCATCCCACACAAGCTCACCTTGCCTCCCCCTAGGGTACTACTCAGTCACCGTCTGCCCATGATCTCAGCTTTCTCTCTCTATTTTTGGTTTAAGTGAGGCGAGACTCAACAGTAAAATAACTACAAGGTATTAGAAGGATACTGTCAAGTTTGAGAGGGACCAGAAAGAAGTTCCTGAGTGTGAGCGACAGCAGAGAGCTCAGGGTGTTGGTTGACGAGAACCTCAACTTGAGCCAGCAATGTGCGCTTGCAGCCCAGGCAGCCAACCGTATCCTGGGCTGCATCAAAAGAAGCATGGCCAGCAGGTTGAGGGAGGTGATTCTGCCCCTCTACTCTGCTCTGGTGAGACCTTACCTGGAGTACTGCATCCAGCTTTGGAGCCCTCAGCACAAGGACATGGACCTGTTGGAGCAGGTCCAAAGGAGAGCCACGAAGGTAAGAGGCCTGGAGCACCTCTCCTATGAGGACAGGCTGAGAGAGTTAGGGTTGTTCAGCTTGGAGAAGAGAAGGCTCCAGGGAGATCGTATAGCAGCGTTCCGGTATTGGAATTAGTTGATCTTTAAGGTCCCTTCCAACCTAAACCAGTCTATGATTCTCCGACACACTCCTGTTCAGAGAAACTCAACATTGGTTCTTATATGATAAGACAGTGAAAAATAGCACTAGTTTTTACTTATTTTGCTTATATATACACATTAGTTTCCTTAGTGTTTCCATTATGTTTCGCTTCAATCTGGGCGCTAGGAGAAAAAGGTTAAGAATCAATGGGCAATTAACTCTAAGAGATTGTTGTTACAAACGGTTTTTCCAAAATATCATGACACTTTAACATACACAGTTGATCATCAGGAAACTGCCATGGTCAAAGTTAAACGCATATCTTATACTTGATTACATGAGATGACAACCTAAATAAGTACATGTAAAAGCTATTATTCTGGTATTCGTAATTTTAATCAGCAGGCATCAAACGTCATTAGCTGTGATAGCTTTGGGATTTTGAGTTTTTTTTTAATAAAATATAATCTTAATGGAATACTGTGAGGTGTATTTGCAATTATGTATCACCTTGGCATTTGGCTTTTCCTCTGGGGGAAAAAAAAAAGGCTGTAGATATTTATGTTGAGAAAAGACAAAAAGGAATCGAAGCTATACAATAATTCTCAACAGAAAGGGAAGAATAGGAAACAACAGAACCACAGATCTGGAACTCGCACAAGGTGCTAAGAGTATATTTTAAATCTGACCTTTGTTTATTTTTGTAATTTATTTTTCAAAGCAGAAGTAGCTTAGATTTGTGATTTCTGTAGTGTAGGAGGGGAGGTTAAAGTGCTAATGAGGAATATTTTTATTATAAGAAATCTTTGTTTTAAGAAACCTTAGTTTATTATTAAAAAAATAGGTTAAACACCAAAGTTCAAAACTACCTAACCATGCACCTACCAATTCACTTTTATAGTACATTATTTTTGATAGGTGTCTTAAAATAAGCTTTTAATACAAATCCACACTAGCACTGGTTCTGTACCAAAGCTTTAGCTGTTCTGACTTGGATCCCCACAAGCCATTAAATACAAGTTCTGTTGATTGTAACAGCTTCACTAAAGCTAAACTTTCAGACTGGTGAAATAATTTTCACATTAAAAATGACTGCAAACAGAAACCAGTAATGGTCCATTTAACAAGCAATTAATGCAGAGAAAGAAAATATTAACACGTGCTTGCATATATTTACTCACTATTTATTTACAAACAACATATGATAAGTGTTTTAGGAAGATTAAAATATCTTGCCGAGAATACCATTAACACAATTCAAAGCCCTCTAGAAACCAATCCACCATCATACCTAGTTCAGCTTGTTAGACTGGAATTGCCACTGCCTAGTACTTTTGCAAAACACGCAAACCGTTCATATTTTATTTTGCTAGCAAGTTAAGCCATTTTAAATTCTGGTTATGGTTACTATGCAGGAAAAAAGCCTTCAGATAGAACCCAAGAATAGTAAGAATAACTGACAACTTGATTTTGAGCCATAGTGCTTCCATACTCATTCAATTAGACAAGAGACACATTTCTGCCCAAACCACAACTAATTCACATTGTAAACACATCTCTTTCCTTCAGTCCTCTATTATCAACATTTGAGAAAAAAAACCCCAAACAAACCAACAGACATCACCTCCCCCCTACACCTACCTACCCACCCTTCTCAGAGGTACTCCAAGAGAAAGCAAGTTTATCATTTGTTGTTCATTGGGGCATACTGATTTGGGTTTAAGACACCACCACTGCAGCTCAGCTGAAAGCAGAGTCTTTTCTATCTGGTCTTTAAAAGAGACTTAAATATTTTAACAAATCAAACAATTACAAGCCTGATGGCATAGATACAACCCCCAGCACACCCAAATGCGCAGCATGTTAAATTAAACTTCATAAATCATAAACATACACAGCCACATCATAACTTTTCTCATGTTTAAGTCAAAGATACAGCACTATTTTCCTGCTCTTTCCCCAAACCAGCCACATAAACAAAGGCTAACTCAGCCAACAGGCTCCTACCTGGCTCCTGCACTGACAGAGAAGCAATTACCATCCTGCAGCCATGAGAAAACAGAACTTGTGCAGACCAAGAACACAAGTATCCCACAGGCAGAACAGGAGTAAAGCTCTC
Organism: Ibidorhyncha struthersii; assembly: GCA_013398815.1. Taxonomy (NCBI): domain Eukaryota; kingdom Metazoa; phylum Chordata; class Aves; order Charadriiformes; family Charadriidae; genus Ibidorhyncha; species Ibidorhyncha struthersii. The sequence continues at coordinate 335,120 of VZSZ01001515.1, forward strand.
CTCAGCTGCTGAAAGGTGAGTGAAGCCAGGCAAGGGCAAGCCAGAGGTGGGAGGACTGCCAGCTGTAGGTGATAATGACCTCATCAGCACAGCCAGGTGATGCACACTGGTGTGGCTCCCCAGGGGACCCCTTAGCAGTGGCTTAGTGGGTAACACTGCAGCTGAGGTTATTTATTTGATTGGAAATGCTGGGTGGTGCTCAGAAAAAAACATCAGCCCTTTGGTTTTGTTCTGTTGTTACACTGTAGTTTTATAAAGTCTTGATACTGTCTTCCGTATGTTGGTTCTAATCCAGACTGTGTGAGGAAGTCCTGTTATGCTGAATGTTTTCTATGCACATGAGGGAGATAATATTCTGTTTTCTATAATATTATCCTTGTACTAAATGTCAGAGGAGTTGCACAGTATTAGCGAGCAGGAATGAAGGATTGCTTTATTCCCCATTTCCATTTTCATTCAGTTTGGCCTGGTCTAAAATTACCTCTAACAATGCACCTAGTGCTGCATCCTCTTCGACCAAACAGAGCTTTTTCAAGTGTTATTTGTCTTTCACATCACTGTAGACAAAAGATTTACCAACTGACTTCAGCAAATACAGGACAAAATGTCTTGTCTGCAGCTGAAATGCAGGCTGATGGAGGTACCTGCGAAAAGCAGTGATGCCAGAAAGACAAGAATGCGCCAAATACTGCTCTATCCTCTTAACCACGTGCTCAAGGCTGATGAGACATTCAAATACTGTTGCAATGACTAATGCCAGGTAGGGAGCAATTTTCCACATCTGAGGATTGTCATCATGTAAGTTAACAGAAGTGATTAAACAGAAATGGGAAAAAGATCAATGAAGCACTGAAAGGATTTTATGGAGTCCTTCATGCATATGTCCCAAATTGACGGGGCAGTACTGTGGCTGACAGGCAACTAAGCATAGGTTTATTAAATTCACATAGAGCCACATGTGCCAAATAACCATAAAACCATCTGAACTTGGGGCACAGGGGGGCTTATGCTTTCTCTGCATTTTCTGTTATTTCTAGTAGAAAACCACACAAAATAAAATCTATAGGCTTTGGTGGTTTCTATTGTTGCTGTCTGTGTAAGTCAGTTTCCCTTTCATCCTTCAATACAGAAGTATTCAGTGTACAGCTAATATTTCCCATCCTTAGTTTGAAAATACTCAACTAGCTCCTGAACATGGCACAAACCTTAGATCTTGATCTACTCTGGTTAAGTCAGTGCGAGTTTTATTAGTCCTTCTGTATGGCTTGGAAGAAATAAACTTGTCTTCACTGAGCCATCTCAGATGAGTTTTCTCTGCCCTTACTCATGTGTAGTATTGTGGCTGCTGCATTCACAGAGATTTAGGGGGAAAACCACACGAAGATACGGCTCAGTGAAAGCAAAAATGGTACAGAGTTTTGGAAACGCAATGCCAAGCATCATTGCCGAACTCTGTATTGTAATCTCTTTTAATTCTGTCGTGGGGGGGGAAAAAGTCCGTTCAGTGCCTTACCCATAAACGGGGATGGTATCATGAACAGCAGAAACTTCTGTGCAAAGGTTTGAATACACGTTGCCACAGAACAAAAGGGAAATGAAAAATAGGCCTTAAAAAACTAATGAGTTCAAAAATAGTTTTCCTGGGCCAGAACTTACTATGAATAGATTTGTTCAGCCCTAACATGTGCCAGGGAAGTTAATACTTCACTGAAGCCAGGTTTCAGCTAAGAAAAGGTATTCCTTAATTTCTCCTTCTCTCACCTGAGCTCTAACTCCTTTCTGTTGATTCTGCTTTTTTCTTCTTATGTTAAGGAAAGCAAAAAAAGATGAGTGAAGCTGGGCAAGATTAATAGTTGGGCTCAATTCTTACACTTGTAAACAGTTTCTTCATCTGCAAATTAAGAAAACAAACTGGAAATCTAACCAAAACAAACTCTGTGGTATTATCTGACAGACTGAAAAAGCTGTGAAAATAGCCTGTCTCACTAACATCCCTTTCCCATGTGAACTCATGTTAATAAAAACCAACAAATCCTTATATTTCATAATGTATAAAGTTTACCTTATGGAGTGTATTCGGAAGTCATTCTCCTGTATTTAAAACAGATTTTCTTCCCCTCTGTCATGCTGAAGTCATGTCAAACATGGATTTGATTTGAATCATGTTAGACAGCTGGGGGCAGTTTCAGTGCTTGTTCTGCCAAACTGGATTTATCTGGAATCAGAAATTCTTGATGGTACAATCTGAGAAAAATACTTTTGTTGCCCTGATGCTTACAGGCTAGAAAATCCACCCAGCAAATTCATGTAATAATAATAATAATAATAGCAACAACAACAACAGAATGAAAATAAGTTAGCACTTCCCTAACATAGTAGGATCGCTTTTTGCTAGATGGTCAAGACTGAGCTAGAGAATTCTGCTCTGATTTCCATTGTCATTGATCTTGTGGGATGTTTCACTTACTCTTGAAATATCTGGCTGTACACTCAGTATAACATATGTAACCTATTAATCACTGTGTTGTTTCTCATTAACAAAGAGACCAATTTTTGTCAATAAACTACTAATCAATATGTTACAGAAGATGACTGCAGCTGCAACAATCCCAAACATTTATTAATACCATCAGAAGAAAGGTTGAGTATAAAAGCTGGAAACTCACCCAAAACACCTACAGGCTTATAGATTTTATCCAGTTTAATTTTGTATGCACGGGCATTACCACAGAACTAAGGATTCATACACTGGCTACTTGCTTTGAATGAATTACTGACAAAAGTGCAATTCTGCTTAGAAAGTCAATGAAATTCACAGCCATGAAACCGATGCCCTGTTCTTAAAGACTCAAAGCAATGCATTTGTATATCAAGCTTTACTGACAGGAGCTCTGCACTCAAGCCCAGGGCTGAAATAATTGGTAAGGGTATATGAATGAGGATGCTAATTCACTTCAACAGATTAGAGGGGTCTGTGGGGGTCCCTCATTTTACAAATGCAACTACATGATATGCATCATCAGAATTCCTAAGGGCCAGCAGCTCTGATGTGCCTTGGAGCTAGATGAACTCTCTATGGGGAGAAGGATCACAGCTACTTCCACTTAGCTCTTTTTTATATTCTTTATACAGCTACTGAAAGAAAAAAGTAGCATGTCAAGCATATATTTATAGGACAACCAGAGAAGTCTTGGTCAGACAGATGCCTGGGAGCACGGTCGAGTGAAAGCCCACCTACGGAGTTGTAAAGCATCACCTTTTAAAATTAAGGTGATTTCTCCCCATCCTTAGGGTCTACTTAACATAGCCACTGTCTTTAAAGACTGTAGAGTTAAGCCTCTGAAGATCTGTTCTTCCAGATACATGCCGGAAATCTAACCCTGGAGCAAAATACAGAAAGTTGAGTGCAAAGGTGATAATGCCTCAGTGTCTCCTGTCCTTCAGAGAATTCTTCTAGGAATTACGTTCATGCGGGATTCTGAGGCTTTAGTACACCCGCCTGGAACTTATGAGCACAGCCATGAAAATCATCTGAAGACAGACTGCTTTTTATGTCATCAGAGTAAGCGTTGGTACTATTGTTCACTGCACCAAATCATGGTAATGTTTTTAGCCCCATGAACACAGCATCTCAGTATACCACCTATTTCATAGAATCATTTAGGTTGGCAAAGACCCTTAAGATCATTGAATCCAACTGATGTATGCTTCCATTCCATGTTGGAGTCCACTGGCAGGATTTCCATACATTAATTGCTAATATTTCACTCTGGAGACACTAGTTGGTCATTCTAATACCAGACATTAACTGATATAATGAAAATTAACTTTTATCTGTGCTCAGATTTGTTATTCACTCAGAATGCTTTGCCTACCTGCTTGATTGACTTATAATAGTCATAACCAGTGGACAACCTCTTACACTGTTAACATGACGAAATATTACATGGAAAGAGGTAGAGTGGAGTTAGCTGCTCACCATGAAAATGTTTCTGGTTTAGAAACATAAGAGGGCCTCATAATTTAAAAACTGACAAAATTTTAGAAGGTGTGGACTTAATTCTCAACTGTGATTTGCCCTCACTTCAATGCTTGCTCTGCCTCCCTTATCTTCTTTGTTTAGGCATTGACCATGAATGGACTATCTTTCCATGGGAACAGGGAGCATCTAATACAGTCTGGATTTGAACTCCACTGGATTTTCCTGAAAGTAGTTCAACAGAAAGAGACAGTTTCCTGAATATCACTTTTCAATTGCAGTTATTTCAACTGTACGGCATTACATACGCATGAGGTTTTTCTGTTTGTTTTTTTTTTTTTTTCTTTTTCATACAGGAGTCTTCGTCAGGCTGCTGTGTTACCAACAAGAAAAGGTGACAACAACCACCAAAGCACTGCAGAAAAGGGATAATATTTGTGTCACCATTTTACTACTGTAGACAGAGATTTTGTTAGGAGAAATGGTGTGAAATTGAGTTAAGTTAATTGGGCTGAGCATAGGGAAGGGGCTAAAGGACTCCTCACATATGAGGCACAACTCTGATTTTGAGTCAAACCACCAGGAACTGTACCACCACTTAAAAGAAGATAACCTGTGTTTGGAATGATGAAAAGCCATTAAGAAAGGCTGGGTAGACTGAACAGGAAGAAATAGATTAATAGATCTCCATGTGAGCATAATTGATTTTGGCCATGTACTCCAAAAACCGTTCACCAATGATTTATCTTCATTTGGTTGATATAAGACTGAGTTCAAGCAGGTCCTCAGAGAGCCATCCGTCAAACACATCATCAGCAAAAAGAAGTGCTGCCTTCTCTTTCTATATTATCTTTCCTTTTTCTTTCATATGTAACTTAAACAAAACAAGAGATAATTTTTCTTTTAAAAATAAATCACTGCTAGTTACTGAAGTATTTCTAGGTCAGGAAACCCACCAGTATACTTCACAATTGAATAGTTCCCCGAACCATGAATTTTCCCTGTCTCTGGGTTTGTAGCAACACACCAGCCAAGAAAGTTTGCAAAGACATGAGAAAAAGAATGGTTTGGACAGCCGAGCAGAATTAGTAACAACTTTGCCTCTTGCGCCCATTCACACATCCCGACAACTTACACACTGTATACAGAAAATCATCAGGCATTTTCAGTACCCCCACTCCTATCAGTCAGTGGTGAGACCCAGCACAATCACACATTGAGCTGTTACTGTCTAATCCAACTCCAAAGCTGATAATGCATCTCCCACCTGCTGCAATTCCAGCTCTGCTCAGCCTCTGCACACCAAGAAGGGAGAGCTAAAGCCATATTTAAACTGCTGATGATAAAGTTTAAACAATCTTTTCTGCTGTAGCTATTTTCGTGCAAGGAACATTTTCTTTAAGGATTTATACTTGGTGCTTTAACAGGGCTCATCATTCTGGTAATGAACAAAATAGGAGAGACAGCTATTAATAAAAGGAGAACGCCTGAATGCCTCCAGCATGCTCCTTCTGCCTCCAAGAAAAAGTGCCATGGGAAGGAAGCCCAGGGCCAGGCTATCTTTGTTTTTCTCCAAGAAAAATTGCTGAGGAAGACTCTAAAGAGTAGTTTCTACAAGGGGTCCCTTGCAGACGTTTTACCCAGAATTGCCAGCATAGCATGGCATGAGGCTTCACTCCTGGTGCTACAGCCTTCAGATTCCAGTTTAGCCTGCTTAAACCCCACACCAATAGACTTAGCAGCCGATTGCAATAGACTGGACCTATGTTTTGCCTCTAGCAGCGCTCTGCTTCTTACTTACAATTGGTTTTCTTAGATAGAGGAAAGTTTGTATAACCTCTATTTCTCTCTCTCAGGCTGTAGTAAGAGGCTTCAACAGGGTATGGAAAAGGTGGGGAGGACTGTGTGTAACACATGCAAGAAAAAGAATTAGAGAGGAAACATCAGTAAGCCGCAGCCAGGGTTAAAATGATCTCAAAGATTAAATGATGACAAGGAAGGATAGAATAAAAACATAAGTCAGGCATGAAATTTGAAAAATAAATGTCATACTATGTCCCAGTCATCCCCTTTTGGATTATCTGTTTTTTCTGCACTTACTTTATTGTAAATTCTGAGGAAGAGAAATACAACTCTTTCAAATTGCATTTAAGAAATTAATGGACAGCAGTATTTGCTTTTAGGTGTGTAAGCTCATTGAAATGGGCACCTCTCATATTTATCACATTCTACACATTATTTTTTGTGACATCTAAATAACACTGAACTCTGCAGAAAAGCATATAGTAATTTTGCATATAGTAATTTTGGGAACATTTTCTCAACTCCTTCCCGTGTTTTTCACCATTTTTGGCTAATCAGGCCAGGTCACAGATGATACATACGGTAAACACACAGTCTGGACATGCGCAGTCCCACACTTTCTTCCTGATGATATTTTTGTAGACACATGGAAATGTTGAGGTAGGAAGGCTCCTTTAGCTATCATATAGTCCAACTGCCACTCAGATCATGGTCAATTAGAGCAGGTTGCTCTAATGTGTCCATTTGGGTTTTGAGTATCTCCAAGGATGGAGACTCCAAAACATCTCTGGGCAGCCTGCTCCAGGGTTTGATCATCCCCAAAGGAAAAAAAACAAAAACAAAAAGCAAAACAAACAAACACACACCCCCAAACCCAACAATCCTTTAATTGGAATTCCCTGAAAATCAATTTATGTCCATCTTGCCCTTTCAAGATTTTGCATTCAGAGCCAACACTCAGGGTAGGAAACGAAAAATCTTTTCCTCTTTTTCCCTCAAGACAATTTTATTATTTTATTTCAGAAACCCTTAGATGCAGGTATAACTCAGTGAAGTCCAAAGTCACAAGTGCCAGTCCCTACGCTTAATCTACAAAACTGTAATGAAATGCAATTAGTTAAAATGAAATGCAGACCCCAAGTAATTGAGATGGATTCAGATTTAATTCCTCTTTTGCAAAAGAGTTGGAAAAGTTGATGGGAAGAAGGTAATTTTTCTTTTATAAAACAGCTCCCAGCACAAGAAAGCCCTTTTTTTCTGTAAAAAAAAAAAAAAAAAAAACCTAAACTGAAAAGAAACAGTGCTCTACAATGGAAAACCTGATCCTTCATGAATATGTAAGTAGTATAGGAATTAAATTAATACAATATTTTCAGCTTTTTAGGACTACAAATTGAGAACCCTTCTGTGGTATTCTTATGGAAAGCTTAACCACACTAGTGAAGGGCAAGATTTTCCTGAAGTTCTGTTCAGGCATCCTAGATGAAACAATAGAATTTAAGCAACATACCTAAGTGCTGTATTGTGTGATTTGACCAGTTAAAGTCCTTATTGCTTCTAGCTCAAATGTGTCTGGAATAACAAATGGAACAACGTATCTTTGAATGTTGCTGATCACAAAGAAACATCTGTGGAGAATTTCTGCTTTCAAACACTGAGTATATTTCTTCACAAATTCTGGGGTGCGTGTTTTAGAAGAGTGATATCAATAGTCCAGCTTCCGTGAACGTTGTATATACAAGGCAAGGATTTTGATACCAGTCTGGTACTTCTTGCCCGTCCCCTATCCCCCTCCACCCCCCCTCCAATTTTGGGGGCCTAAAAGCAAAGGTCTGTTTAATCATCAAAATTAATTCTTTTGGAAGAAAGCAGAAACCAATCTGATTTCTAAACCAGAAATACTCCTTTTTATGATCATCTAAAGAGTTTGTTGCAGAAACCATGCTCTGTGACTTAGATGACCAAATGTTTTGCTCTAATGGAAATTATCCATGGAGAATAATTGCATTCAACCTTTAATCGGCAGTTTTTTACAGACCAATACATTTAAATTGACAATTTCAAAAGGCCAAACTCCACTGTCAAAACCTGCAAACTATTAAACTTCAAAAAAAAAAAAAAACCCAACTATTTCTTCAAGGCAGTTACCAGAAACTGCTCACGTGACTGTTTCCTCTATGTGTGGGGGCCCCCAGCTACACAGTGCCCTGTTAGTTCTCTACAAAGAGGGTGTAAAATACAATTTTCTTCACCATACAAAATCTTCTATTAAAAATTATGGTTCCTGACTTCTATTTTAAGAATATTTAAAAACTGTAAGGACTTTTTTTATGTTATTCATCATTAGATACTACAATTCCCCTAGTGTTCAATGTGCTGATTTATCCCTACTGAAACCAATAATAGATAATAGAAGAGACCCCAGAGCATTATTAATTACCACAGGTGTTAATTAGATGTTACACATGGGAACAAGACAGATGACAAGACAAACCATAGTAAGACAGACAGGTATGGCTGAGTACCTCACACTGTCCTAGAAAGACAGATGATGCATCGCTATTTGTGTAAGCCAATAGGGAATGACCTTCTTTGTCATAGAAGACACGTTAATGATGAGACAAGTACCAGAAACTAAAAATACAGTAGAAATATGAAAACAAAGAAACAAGCAAATACTTCCTCAGCTTAACTGAGTCTATTAATTGCAAGAAATGAAACATCCCAAATGAAGAAAGGAATGTCATCGCAATGTGTGACAATGATGGCCATTTAGAAAGATAGCTAGTTGGCTTCCCACAGCTCCCGTTCACTTTGGTTAATTGTCTTCCAGCAGCAAAGAAGGATAACATGTCAAAGGTTTCTCATGCTTTTTTTTTCTTCCCCCTTTAATTGCTATTTTATTTTTAAATAATGGGCAGATGCAGAGCCTAGTTATATTTTATATTAACCAGTCAGCAGAGGAAAAAAACCCAAAACAACAAAATAGCTGTGGGAATGGGGAACAAAATCCAAGCCCTTCCATCCCAGCTGCTGTTGAAACACGTGGGCTGCAGGATCAGGCTCCATCTTGCTTGTTTGCCAGCCCTCTGCTTGTTGCCATCTTTGCCGTGTGGGAGCCCAGCATCAGAGGAGATGGGCAGGATGGCACTGGTCAGCAACCTGCTGGTCAGGTGTGTTCCTCAAAAAAATAGATAGTGTGGGTGTGACTGGATCCAAAGTCTCCTTTTCTTGGACATGTACCTTAAGGCAAAGGTTAGATGAAATGGAACTGTTATATATATATATGAAAATATATTAAAAAAAAATATAAGGGGAGACCTTATAGCAGCTTTCAGTATGTGAAGGGGTCCTACAAGAAAGCTGGAGAGGGACTTTGTAAAAAGGCATGTAGTGATAGGACACAGGGTAATGGCTTAAAACGGGAAGAGGGTAGATTCACATTAGATATCAGGAAGAAATTTTTCACTATGAGGGTGGTGAGGCACTGGCACACTTTGTCCAGGGTAGTTGTGGATGCCCCATCCCTGGAAATGTTCAAGACCAGGCCGGATGGGGCTTGGAGCAACCTGGTCTAGTGGGAAGTGTCCCTGGCGATGGCAGTGGGATTGGAACTGGTTGATCTTTAAGGTCCTTTCCAGCCTAAACCAGTCTACGATTCTATTTCAAGAATTTGTTAACGTATATATCAAATCTTAAGAATTTTGAAGGAATTTAATTTTCCTTTTGGATCTTTTTCTTAGGATTTGCCTGAATCCTAAGGAAACCAAGGAAAAAAACAGAACCATCAAAATTTTATTGCACTTTTCCCACTGGTGTGTGGAAAGATGAGGAAGTAATTCATGCTACATGTCGTAGAAATAACCATTGCTCAGCTGAACCCCCACATCTCTCACAAAGTTTCTCTTAAAAGAGACTTCTCTTCTAATTTCTTTTTATTATAAAAGAATAAAATGCCAATAACATTTCTATTTATTATAAGCACTCACATCCTCTGGTTCCCTATTCATTCTGGCTACTCCTGTAATATCTGAGGTTTCCTGCATTCCTAAATTTCTGTGGTGGAAAGAAGGTTGTTGAGGAAATTATTTTTGAGTGGAAGGTTCTCCACTGAAAGACTAATTTCAGTTGACATTTGATCAATGTTATTTTATTTTGTGTTGTCATGACATTAACTCTATGGCATTTCAACATTTTCAATCAACTGGACGAATCTTTATCGGTGTGTATTGTCTTAGTGCATGACATGCAAAAGAGGAAGTTCAGACAACTTTATGATTCTTATAGCCATCAAGGTATCCGAACAGTTAAAGCAGGGGAGGTAACATTTATAGATTCAGATTATTTCAATAAGCTCAGTCAAATGAATAAGTACAATTAGTTTTTTTTTTTTTAATTAAAAAGATCAGCATCAACGAAGAAGATTTTTTTTTGGTGTGGAACTGGTGCCTCCACTATTTATTTCAGCAGGGCTGTCCAGACTTGCTGAAAATAATGAAACAACATAGTATTTTGACTTCTGAGCTTTCATCAAAACATAGGTCTACCTTAACTCTTTTTTCACAAGACTTCTGGCACTTTGCTCCAAGCTCCAGAGATCAGTAACAAATACCAAAATAAGTAAGAAACAGAATTCATTTGTTTCAACATCAGATACCTTGAATGTTGGTGAATGAGGGTATACAGTTGGGTCAGATGGTGGAAAAATGCTAACATGTTCCACTCAGAAAAAGAGACTAACAAATGAAAGCACAAAGGTAATGTGAGAACATCAAATAGAGCTACTTAAGAGAAGAAATCTGTAACTGTATAAATATTTTTTTTTCTTTTAACAACTGTTGACGGTATTTTATGAAGAGTTGTGTATATATTATTGTAAAAACCAAGAATAACTCAGTCTTTCAAAAATCTTTTTAAAAGATTTTCATTGCTCTGTAAAGCAGGAAACTGCAACTGATTTAAAAAAAAAAAAAAGCAATTAAGGAAAAATACCCATGATAGGGATTTTTTTGACTCTTGCTAATGATGCTGTTTTTGAAAACTTGCGCTTATCTGAATAGACTTCCTACACCACAGTTTGCAACCAAGACAATGTAAATGTCAACTGAAAAATATAATGAAGCAATTCAACAGGATAACCAAATCATTGAAGGTGGCTGAAATTTTCAAAGGAGACAATGACATGCTACCTGGAGAAGTTACATCAAACTTTAATGAGATTATTTGAAAGTTAACATGCTGTGATGCAAGTTAGGTGAAAAGTATTTCAAATGAGAAAGGCAGGAATTTTGCTTCTTTGTGCAACTGTACACTTGGGTTTGCAGGAATAAAATGAAACAATTTAATGGAGTTCCAGAATGCCATAAAAGTGCCAAGATATCAAGTATCCAGAGAGCCTTCATCCTAAGATAAACAAACAACATCCAAACCAAGACTTTCTGATGAGAGAAAAGCCAAAAAGAAAGAAAGAAAAAAGAAATAAAATGGCAACTATTAATAAATCTAAAAAAAAAAAGCTTTCATCTCATGTGATTAATGTGATTAAATTTATGGCCACGTGTGTGTGCAGTATCCCAGTTTCTCCTTTTATCATGTCATTTGGTCAGTCTCTGAAAATATTCTGCAGTTAAACAGCATTTTATAAGAAAGCATATTGATACAGCGGAGCTACACTAACCCAGAACCCATTAATCTGCACCACTTGGGCAAGGGCTGAGCTGCAGTTGCTTCTGCTCTTCCTCCTTTCGCAAGACTTTGCCTTGAGTGCATGTGCTGAAGTTAGTATTTCTTGTGCTTTGCCTTGGAGATCGCAGTAGAGTAACACAGCTCCTGGCACAAGGAGTAAATTGAAACATATCTAGCAAACACTTCACGTGACAGCATAAATCCCCAAAGCAGAGCTTGACTGCATCTCTTGAATGATAGCACTGTAATATACATCAGAAAAACTCTGTATCATTTCCCCCTGTTGCTGTTGTTCTAGCACACCTACCTGCAATCTTCTCAGTAAGAAAGAAATTGAAAAGCAGTTTTCCCTGCTGTCATGGCTTAACCCCAGCCAGCAGTTAGGACCGCACAGCTGCTCGCTCACTCCCCCTCCACTGTGATGGGGGAGAGAATCAGAAGAGTAAAAGTGAGAAAACTCGTGGGTTGAGATAGAGAGCTTAATAAGTAAAGCAAAAGCAGTGCATGCAAGCAAAGCAAAACAAGGGAATTCCTTCGCTACTTCCCACTGGCAGGCCGGTGTTCAGCCATCTCCAGGAAAGCAGGGCTCCATCATGTGTAATGGTTACTTGGGAAGACAAAAGCCATCACTCTGAATGTCCCCCTCTTCCTTCTTCTTTCCCTGCTTTTTATACTGAGCATGATGTCATATAGCATGGAATACCCCTTTAGTCAGTTGGGGTCAGCCATCCCAGCTGTGTCTCCTCCCAACTTCTTGTACAGTCCCAGCCTACTCTCTGGTGGGGCGATGTGAGGAGCAGAAAAGGTCTTGTGAGCGTAGCAACAACCAAAACCACCAGTGCACTGTCAACACTATTTCCCATCCCAAATCCAAAGCATAGCACTATACCAGCTGCAAATAAGAAAGTTAACTGTATCCCAACTGAAACCATGACACCTGCCAAACTTTTATAGGGAAATTCCTGTTTCCTATGGAAATAAGCTGAGGACTCAGTACTCCTCCCTCCTGGCCATCCCATTACCATGACCTCAGTCCCTGTTTGTGGAAAGACAGAAAGAAGGAAAGAGCAAAGGAAATTATTCCATTGAACTCCTTGCAACAAAATACATCTCCTAACCTAATGAAAACAGGAGTTTATTTCATATTCACATAATATAGTAGATGAAACTCAATTTTTAGTTACACCAGAGTGAAGATGTTGCCACTTTCTAACACAAAGGGATGTGTAGTAATCAGTTGTGTGGTTACAGCTGCATCATGTGATACACAGATCATACCAACAGATGCTGTCCAAGAGATGGGAACAGACTAGTTTCCTCAGGTGCCCTGTCCTCCATCCATGGTCTTTCTGCCCTCAGATAAGCATGATTTGGCCCACTGGGTTTGGTAATCACCTGTTTACAAGAAACAAGTGTCCTTGGCTTTATCAGCTTCCCCTCATATATTGCCTGAATTGCCACCAGCAATCCTAAATTTAGAATTGATACAAACTGTTTCTGTCAGACAGCAGATAGCTCTGCAAGTTACTGCAAGAGATTGTGATGCATGTTTTTTTTCTCAGTGGTCCACAAAGTAGGAAAGGCCCATGCATAGTATGCACCAGCTTCAGTTCCCACCTGCAGCGCTGCATCCACAAAGGGGCTACCCCATACTTACAGAGGTGCTGGGACAGACTTTGTTGTGGCAATCAGTTTTAGGATTCCTATCATTGGACAAAGAAATCTCGTGGTGGACTGCTACCTTCCAGTAGAGGCTGACAAGAGCCTATCTCTATTTGTCTGTTCATCTGTGCTATGGGTGTAGTTGACGGAGCATATAATAAATGCCTAACTTCTGCCGCAGCTGAAAAATACCATGTCAACTGGATATTACAGCAAGCAGCTTACTCACTGCAGGGATTTCCTGTTTTCCTTTTTAGCCTTGGCATCCAGAGAAAAGTGATCACAGCTTTTTCTTCTACCCCAGAGGTATTTTAGCGCTCCATTTATTAGGTACCAAGTACATATTTAAGCCAAGTATGGCATGTTGCTTCCTACCTTAGTTATTTGGATAAAGAACCATTGCATTTGATAGAAAAACAAAGAAGACAAAGTCAGTCTCTCATAACACAGTTAAACCACATCTTTATTCCTACAGTCATCTAGACTTGGCAGGGCTAATATGTAATTAAGCAACCAGCTTGGCAGTTATCAGGTAAATAAATACCAGTGTGCTCCAGAAACTTTGTCCATATTCTAAAAAAGATAAGGTTTTCCACATTACCTCCAATGATTTTCTTTCAACGTTTTCTGTGCAATTGATTTCCACTGGGCTAGAAAGCTGCTAATCGGCTGAAGACTGTGCAGTGTGCATCTTGACAGACATGTAATAGTTTTTAGAATATTTTTACTATTTTTACTATTGAATGCTGTTATTTAGGTTTTCTTCAAGGTTTGTAATACAGCTCTATGTGCCAATTTGTTTAAATCAGTTTCCAATATACCTTGAAAATCACAGAAAATAGAAATAAATGGATAAAGCATGGAGTGCAAGGATGTATTGCTCCAGACTGTCTCCTCGGCTTCATCTTCACATAAGCACAGAAACAATATGAGTCAAATGTAAAGAAATTGGAAAAACATCAGCTTATGCAAAACAAATTACGGTGTTACTGAATAACATGAAGAACAAACAATGTATGTGGAGTTCAGAGAGAAATCTGATTTTTTTTCAGAGATCTTATACAAATATGTGATCATTATCAACTCCACAATAGTTTAAGATTACGGTTGTCATGTAAGGTCTTACAAAAATCTCACATTAATCTCTCTAATTTCATTCTCTACGTTGTGAGGGAAAAGCCCCGCCCCCTACCCAGCACAGAAAGCTGAGGAAACTTAAAAAGGGGAAATCTCCAGCTGTTATATTTGAGGTTTAAAGCTTACCACTTATATTGTTTCATGGATTCTTACACATTTATTGCAGCAATCACAGGATCTCTATGACAACAATACTAACAAATACTCTCTGAACACTGTTGCTGCACAATGTGTTTACCGTAATGATAAAACCATTACACTGATTCCCATCAATTATTTTTGGAGTGAGAAATTACTCGTTATAGTGTTTTACTAAAAACAAGGAGAGAGGGCTAGCACTGAAACACATACAAAGATCTAAAATTTGGGATATCTGAGTACAGAAACAAACGCAAGAGTTCATGGTGATGTCAGTGTTTTTCTATCCCTCCCTCTTTAGGGGGACAGGCATCTTCCTGGCCTTCTGGATAAGCCTGGCTACATCAGCCAAGAAACCAGCTAGGGCACAAACAACTGGGACTCGGAATAATTAATTCTCTGTAGGTTTCTCACTTCATTTTAGCTGTTTTAAAATTAAGAAATAATAATAGCAGAAGCAACTTCCATTCAGATCTTCTGGTGTACTACCAATCCTGTGCTCAGGGTTGTTACATCATAGCATTGTTAAAATGATCAGTTTTGCAGGAGTGGAACTAATCAGTGACTATTAAAATGCTCTCCTGCTTCCCCTTCATCTCTTACAGAAGATCATTAGGAATTGACTGTTTTGGCCCAAGATATGTAGATCCAGAAGGCCCAAACTGCACTTCAGGCTGCATTATGGAGAAAGTACCAAGGTAGAATTAGAGAAAAGAAATCTCCCTTGCCTTTCACTCTGTACCAGCTGGGCTGCATAAACAGCCGTTTCATTTAACAAGGTTCCCCAATCTGAAAATTTCAATGGAGAAGGTGAAGGATGTGTGAACCACCCATAATGTCTGCAGTATTCCCTACCACTAATAGGTATAGTTTCGTATGTGCCAGCATTATGAAACAGGCTATGAAATAGGACCAAACATTCCACAAGATGCATTAACCTGCTCAGTTGGTTCATGCAGTGTGAACGGGAACAGAGTACACAACTGTCTGCCACTAGTAGAGAAGCATGAATAGGTGCTAAACCCCTCTCTAAGCATGTTTGATTTCATATTTGCCCATTTATTTATGATTAGCAATAATGGTGCCATTGCATAGCTATTATGTTCTTCTTTCATGAGTCTGAAAGCACTTCAGAGGTGTCTGTCGGTATTTACAGTACCACTTTGAAACAGATTTTAAATATCCCTGTTCGCACATGTAAGCAACCCAGCAGAAGTGGCCACAGAGGAAGGCTCAAAGCAATAACATCTGCGTGACGCAGGTCACTTACCACCAGAGCAACGTGCCCTGTGAGCTGCAGACATGCCGTGGCACCAGCAGCTTGGGGGAACTGGTGGGATTGAAAAGGCAAGCTGAGCAGCCTTGGCATAGCTCTGCCAAATGAGGCATTTCAGTCAGATTTCTACAACTCCAGTGCAATGCTTCGACCACAAGAGCATTCTCTGATGAGATTAGTACTTAACTGAAAAATACCCTCTACTACATGATACTTAACTCTCTCATAAATTAAGAGCCCAGAAGCTCAAAAATCCCCCAAAAGAGTAGTGCCAGCATTCCACCTCTTGCAGATGCCTCTCAGTCCTTCTGCCAGGGCAATGGCCACATGCGCTGCTAAAAGACAGGTGCAAAGTCCTTTAAACTTTTCATCCCACAAAAGCCTATTTTCTTTTCTTTTTTTTCCTTTTTCTGAAATAGGAATGAATTGAAAGCAGCCTCCCCTGCTTGCAGCAATGCCTGTTTCCATGGCACCCATAGCAGCAGCCGATGGCCTTGTTATCACAAGAACTCTAATAAATTTCAGCAGATTGCTGGGAATCACCCCCCTTTTTTTTATAAACCCAGACGACCCTCCAGTCCCAGAACCTCCAATATAGTCCAAAAGTCTATGGCGAAGTTAAACTCTTCATAGTGGTGATAGTTTGGGTGGGAGTTTTTTCAATCAAGAAATAAAACAGAACATACATCCCTCAGAGAGAGAAGAAAAAAACCCTAAACCCTCTCAATTCTTCCTAGTTATCATGGACTTGACAGAGCTCTAAATATGATTGTCTGATGAATCCTACCTGAGCAGCATCTGTCTTGCATCCACAAAGGTGCAATCATGGATGGCCTTGGAGACAGAACATCTTCTCCCTTTAACTGTGTTCCCAAAAAGCTGATAAGCTGACATTCTGCCCTGTGAATTTTTGAAAAGAGATTAATGAACATGGGCATTTTACACTCAAATATACTTTTCATCACTCTGATATTCATTTCTGTAAAACCTCATGAATATGTAGAAGTGTGTTTTACTTCTTTTTAGGATCTTCCAGGCTCAGTGATTTTTAGATGCCTTTTGTTTCTAAGGTATTGATTCTGTGGTTTCCACTTTGATTTTATGTACAATTATAACTGATTGAATAGTGTTTACGAAACTGTGAAAAGCAATGGAGCTTTGCACAGATTCAAAGGTAACTGAAAAAATCTGTACATTATCCCTTGTGCTATGTTAATTATCTTGGTGTCAGCTTGTATTACACTGGCCTGTAATGCAAAACGTGCATTTATCCCTGTGGTAACAATCAGATTTCAAAACTGAGGAGAAAACAGAAAGCAGTATTCAAATGCCTGTAAGAAAAAACAAAAAGCAGTACTAACCACTGCATTTGAGCATTCAGTACTAGCAAAAGACTTTGTGCTAAATTCTAAGTACCTGTTTGCCAGAGATGTCCTTAACGTTGAGCATTAGAGATGTCCTTAACGTTGAGCATTACCAAGTTATTACATTAAAGGGAATCAACAAACATTGGACCTGAGCTAGTACGTTTTCAGGTTTCTATCAAATGCACTGTACTACCTGGAGAACTATGGAGCAAAGCTGCCATCAAATTTCCTTCCTTTGCCACGGCAGAGGAAATGGCGGCTCTCCACATGCTCTTCTCAGTTCAATACCTGTTACTGCATCTGCTCCACTCTCTGTGTCCTAACATCTTACAGGTGTGCCTTTGACCCAAACTCAGTAAATGTCTGCTCAAAATATGCATCTTACCCCAAAGAACCTGCAATTCAGTTAATGAATAACAAAAATAATAGATCCTGTAGAACCATACGATCACATAGTCCTAAAAACATGGCTTTCTTGGTACACTGTGAAAAATAAAACTGAAAAGCTTCAACTGAATTCCAAAGAGAAAAATTGTTCTTTGCCACATCTAGATATTAACATTTCTGTATGTAAAAAAAACTGCTAAAAGTAACTGTCCTACAGTTAATTACAGAGAAAAATAGACAGAAGTAAAATCACATAAGCTTAACCAAAGTATCAAACTTCACCTGTAAGTGAGGTGAAATCTTTTATTTGGGAGCTGTAGGAAGGAATATGTGGACGTGCAAGAAAACAGTTATGTGGATAGGGAATAAAGATGGCAGTGTGAGATCGCTGTTCTTTGGCAACAACTTAATCAGTAGAGTTACTGACAAATCATTTTAATATGAGAAATAACATACAATAAAACTATAGAAGCTTTTCTCAGTGTTTTGGGAGACACTGCTGTAACACGTCTATATTATCACTAAAAGGTTACAAATGCACTCTGGCATCCCAGGCTATACCATATGGTTTGCAGCCTCATTTCTTGAGGAGCTGCACACATGTTCTGCAAAGGCACAGGGAGTATATTTAAAGAAAATACAGCACCAGCAATCTCCATTTCATTCACAAAGTACTTAATAAAACGACTGAGATTACTCCAGTTTAGCACATCATTATAATTCATTTTACAGCCAAAACATTCTCAGGTTCAGACATTAAAAGGACAATAAAAATGCTTAGGAGGTATTCTCTTCAGTTAATAAGCATGATGCAATTCACCAAACTTACTTCAACTTCTGGGGAACCGCCAAGAAAGTTAATAAAGTGGTTGAGGAGTCTATTAATTTTGGATGGTGTAATTTATATTCAGATACTCTCTAGAAATAGTTGCCTAGACAAAAATCCTCATTGACTGATATTTTGTGCTGTTTCCAGCAGTCCAGTAGTTTTCCTTCCACTCCCTGCCATTGAATGGACTTTTTCCCCTGCAGATACAAAGCCCTCTGCACACTGTTATGAGACCTTGTCCTGTCTGCAGCCACCAGAGGGGTCCAAGCAAACATGCCATTTATGACACCTTTTCCTCCAAATATATGGAAGGGATGACCAAGCAGCTTTCTCCAAAGCCTTTTTTTGTTCGAATAATCCTAGACAGACTGCTCGCAGCTGCTCTAGGCATAAAGATCCTGCTTTTGAGCCATGTAAAAGTTACCCCCCTGCTGACTGAGCTTCAGCTCCAGGTTATGGATTTTTTTTCTTTCAGGTTCGTTTGACAGACTGGAGGATTGAAACAACCAAGGGATTAGTATTAGTTTTGTTTTAAAATGTTGCAAAAAACATTTTGCTAGCATAGCACATCATTCACCCTGTGGGCTGCTCTGTTCTCCAGGGAGTGACATTATGCCGCTGCCACCAGGAGGATGTGCTGCCATTTTTGTCATGACACCTTTACTTTACCTTTTAGCAGGATCACATCTAACACTTTATTTTCCACATAGCACAGCCCTTACCCACCCCACTGAAAATATTACGGCCATCCTGTTGATCTGTGCTTAGCTAAATGACAAAAAACTGTATTGTCTNTCTAGATTAAACCTATGCCATATAGTTCACCCTGGAAATATATACATCGAATCTTTCAAAATGCATTATTGTAGCAAAGTGTATTAAATACCATTAAGGGAATACTAAGCAACTATAGAAAAAAACTAGTATTCTACCCAATTTCTTTCATTGTGTCTCAGGCAGGTAAATTATTAGGAATTTGATATCAGAGAGCAAAACATTTCAATCTTCCACAAGATAATAGTAATAAGATGTGACAACAACCTTAATTTCTGCATTAGAATAGATCAGAAGAGTTGTTTTAAAGGTGTGATAGTGGCTCATTTGCAATGGCAGATGTGTGACATTTTGTAAGAGGTGGCTCTGATTGTTCTGCATTGCAATCGCTACAGCCGGGGCTCTTTCAGCTGCTAATGCGCTTGATCATTGACATTAGGAAGATATTTATTGAACGGGACAAATATTTAAGGGCCTAAAATGATTATAAAACAGCCTGTTGGATTTGGGGCAGGCAGAAAGAGCAGAAAAAAACACCAAATAGTGAGAGTATGAGAGTTCCCCCACTAGTCTATGTCTGATATGGCCAGTAGCTACACCATCGCCAAGAGAACCACCAATTTGGCTTTAACCATGGAGATCTCAAACATGACACAGAGCAGAGCTAGCCTGACAATCTCAGCTGAGGTTAGAGACAAAGGGAAAAGGGCTATAAACAACAGTAAATCTTCCCCATCTCTGTTCCCTATAAATCCTTTTTTTTTTTTCCCTCTCTTTTTTCTCTCATGAGGATTGCGGAAAGGCTGACTTACCTGTGCTGCATCCTACAGGTGCATGAAAAATAATCTTCCTACTGTGCTTCCTATGCAATATTCAGTTAACTGAGTGCACATGGATGGATCCTGTGCAGGTTAAGAAGGGCACCCAGTTCCCGCGGTGTATGTCCCGTTTCCCACCTGCACACACGCCTTTCCTAATTTTTTCAATCTTGGTAAGACAAGGTAGTTTCTACACCTACAACTATAAACCAGAGTAAATGTTTGAGAGAATTAATTATTTACATTTGATGTGTTTGCTTCTCACCACCATATAATTTAATCCAATAGTACGGCTCAACACAACTGATGACTTATCATAATTCTCTAGCAGCTAATGTTTTTATTTTGAAATTGTCATCTTATTGATTAGATTTTTCATATGCTTTGTGTTTACTTCCTTGTATCTCATCCAAAATACTTTCCACACTTCATTTTGTCTATAATGCAGTTCTACTTATATAATGTAACACATAATTTTATATCATTCTAATACACAACATAAAATGAATGCAAGGTTCATGGTCAATTTGAAAGATCAAAAGCAAGACTTAAATTCTCCTGGCTGAAAGTGACTTCTGAAAAAGTTAATTATTCCTCTTTATCTCTGATTTACCTCTTTACGCTTTCTGCTAATTTACAAGAGATCTGAAAGGATTTAGCTTTTCAGTCCTAGCCACAGAATGACACAGCAGAATACTAAAAGCTCAAAGAGTGTGTGAAACGTGAAGAGTTATTGCTACTATTTACAAAGTACCTGGAAGAAGTCCTGCTTTCAATTATTTCTGAAGTTACTCCACTGAGTCTGATCCCCTATTGCCCTGCATAATATATACATTTAAACCTGCACAAAGTGCGTTAGAAAGCACTCCTCATCTCTGCTCTGCGCACATTTTGGCTTGACATGACACTGATAAAGAGCCACAAGAGATCCACTTGTTTCTAAAAAAGATGCTTTAGGCTAATGGAAAATATTATCTATAAACCTTATGTGTATTTGAGGAGGGCTGGAGGGGAAAAATAAGCTGCATTTCTAACATGTCCTGTCAAGGCACCTGGTTACAGTTTTCATTGAGTTTAATGGGATGTACTTGGTTTCTGTTGAAAACGGAATGGAAACGTAACATCAGTTTCACAGAACAGATTATTAACGTCTCTTATAATATGATTTCTCAAATGGTATTAGCTCTAAAAAATCACAGAAACACATAGCAGGTATCCAGCTAGAAGTGGTTAAGCATGGTTGCATTATGTGTACCCACACAGAGAGAGCAGACAAGGAGGAAAAGTACCCATTCAGCTGTCAGCCGCTGCCTAGAGCCTTTGGGCTCCCATGCCCCAGGTGGGCATGAGGGGAAGGAGAGATCCCAAGAGCCAGCCCCAGGGGGGAACGAGCTGGAGCGGGGCTGGCCATCACCCGCATCAGCTGCAGGGTTCAGGGTGGAAAGAAGCGGCAGTGATGCCTGCTGAGGGTCCTTCCCTCCAGGCCATCCAAGCAGCTCACCCACGGGACTGTGGTGGGTGTCAGTGCCCGGGCAGCAGCTGCAGGGGCCTCTGAGGAGAAGCTGGGGCTGCCCATAGCCAGTTCTGGCTGGTTCCGGCCAGCCCCATGGGCCCCTGAGTGCCAGCAGACCTTAGCTCTTCTGGACACCAGAGCTGGGGCATTTCCTCCTGCAGCACATCACGTCGTCTTGTCAGAAGGGAGTGGTGTGAACTCAAACATACAAGGAAGACCCCATGTACCTGTACAGGAGGGAGGGGAAAGCTCTCGTGGGATGTGTTGTGAGGACATCTGTTGCTCTTACAAGCAGTAAAAAGTACTGTGTTGATTTGGGGTTTTACAGCATTCTTATAAGAAAACTTTGAAGGGTGGTGGTGGTTTGTGTCAGCTATCCTCAGCAGCTTAATAATGTGACCTTTTCAGCTGCCGATGGGCTGATTAGCTCACAAGCACATCAAAGACTCACCACTGTCACTGCCTCCTCCACATCTTTCCCCCAGGGCTCTGCTGCTTACTGCCAGTGAGTTTCGCAGTAACTTGTGGCTTTCCACAAGTCATTTGGGATGGCCGAACCCAGAACCCCTTCCCTGTCCTCCTCTTGCTCCCAGCAAGCCCGCAGAGCTTTGCATACCCTTCACTATGCTCCTCCTCCTCGCAGGGCTGGACCTGATGGCTGCAAGTGAGGACAGCACAGTGGGCAGATGCAAGCTGGGAGCCTGGGATGGATAACTGGGCACCCACCAGACTGCTGGAGCAGAGGCAGAGCTGAAAAGCCAGGGGACTCTCCCGGCAGGAAGAAAGAGAGAACGAGGTGGCTGCTGAGTGCTCACATCAGTCATCTCCTTGCCCTAACACCCGAGGCCACAGCAGAACAAGGGTTCCGGCGCACTGCACAGCATTAGGCAACATGATAACGTTTCCATCAGGCTGAAATGTTTTCCCGTTATCTAATTTGGTGTGACTTAATTAATAAATCAGAGCAGTACAGGATGCTATAATGCAAATCATGTTGCATTAACATGCCATAACTAATTATTTTTATCAACCCTATAGGAAGAGGTGGTGTTGCACATAAGTTGCATTCCCAGAATTGCCTTGCTCACCCCCCAAAAAAAATCAGAGAGCGTTCTTCTGCCAAAAGAAATGTAGTCAAAAAACTCCAGACATCTATGTGCCTAGAAATGGAGATTAGTTTCTCAGAAATAAGACCACGGATTTCACAAAAAGTATTATGGCTTTTCATGTGATAGGATACCAACAATGTTAAGGCTGAAATCATAAATACTAGAGTAGTAGGGACTGCTTGCAATGGGGCGTTTAATGGATTCATTTGGCCTCTTTGTTTTTCTTTGTTAATACTTCATGAGCTGATTTGAACAAATCCTACTTATTTGACCACTAATTCATACAAAGACATTTCTATCTATAGAACACTTGCAAATTACACACTCCTGCTGCTGTTTCACAGTGTAAACACACATAAATTATATAGTATGAACTCTATTTCCTGATTGAAGACTCACCAAAAAAACCCCAAAAGTACACAAGAAGTGTCACATCGCTTGTGATGAAACTACTGACCATCAATTGCAGTGAGAATCCTTATCTCAGTGCATTTTTGCTTATGTATTCACACATTCCTGCTGCAAACACGCTTTCCCATCTGTACAACAGCAGATCTGGAGAATGATACAGCTTTTCAGGCAACTCCTTTTAAATTATATGAAATCACTGGCGTAACAAAGTGCTCCAAGATATGAGGTAGCTTTAACTCCATTAAAATAACAAGCCCCCCTTAAAATAACTTTTCATTCTGTCAGTGTAAATAAAAGGGGACACTGAAGAATTTTCAAAACACCTCTACCTCTCTCCACTTGGATTTGTTGCTGATCACTTTTGAGGTTAGCACCACGTGACCTATAGAATCTACCTGTTTTGAAGATATATTGGCCTACTTTACAGTAGGGATGGTTTTAGACTGGAAGAAGAGCAAGGCTGAGGACCTGGTTGGAAGTGGGGGGCACTGGCACTTAATAGCAGTTTTCCTGTGTTCTGTCAAGGGGCAGCTGGAACAACTCCCATTAACTTCCTGACTGGCAAGTTTTCAGAGCACCACTTTGAAATAATATTAAAATTGCAAATATAATGTGAAGTTTGTGGCTACAGAATAAATTCTACTCCATTAAAATAATAAACTAAACTGACAGGATATTAAACTGAGTTTCCACAAAAACAATTCTCTGTGGTCTCCTATGCAGGTTCCTCATCTCAGAGCTTGATTAGCCATTGCCATTGAGAGCAACTCCCAGCTAAGAGTCAGCCTAGGGAGAACAGCAGGCAGTCCAATCTAATTTCACCCTGAAATGATTTTTTGTTTGCTTTTTGGTTGTTTTTTTTTCAACACTGCCATACTCACATGACTTCAACACAAAACTCCCAGACATGTTTAATGCCAGACAGTTTTTAATCTATAAGAGAGAAGCAGGAAAACTTAAAACGGTAAAAAGCCACAAAATCAAATACCAGAGGTCAAGTACAACCCAAAAAGGACAGCAACAGTCAACCAGTTGATCCTGTGTAGACGATAAACTATTAGTAGCTCATCTACAATAATTTAAAAGTCCATTTCCTATTGGCCCTGTTTAAGTTTGCACTCAGTGGCTATTATGAACACTTGCTGGCGCAAGCATTCCTCATTGTACACCCCGCTGTGAATCCCACGGCTTGGCTGTTAAAGCATTTCCACGTTCATTCACTGCATCTACTATGCTCCTCTGCCCCTGACTTAGTGAAAAGATGATTCATACTAAAAAGGCAACCAAACAGTAAAGGAAGGCAGGAGCCTTGTATAGTACTGGGTACAGTCTTGTACCTGACAGTCTTTGGTCTTTGTGAGACTCTTCCAAGTCTTAATGCAGACAAATAAGAAACAGTAAGCACACCAACACAGTACTGTAGTGAAGTTTAGGCAATGCCTGCATTGGTGAAGTTGTCTTTCAACAGCTGGGATAGTATTTTTGACAGTTTAGATACATTAGGCAGATAAACTAAGCACTGCTATTTCTTTGCAAGAAGTGGTGACATATTAATGACAAGGGAGGAAAGAACTGAGCTTATATAGAGAGGGGTGAAATCAGTTTGGTGGAATCTCATAATTAAAGTTGTGCCTCCTACACCATCATTCATCACGTTTTGTCCCACAGAGCTCTTGCAGTCAGAAGGAATACTCACTGAAATACATTCCCCACGTGTATTCCGTGTATGTCTCTGTGTGCGGATGTAATGCTTTTGTCTCTTACTGTATAAGAATAAATACTTATGTAGAAAAGAAATCAGGGCAGTTCATGAAAGAGTAATGAATGACCATGCTTTACACTGACACTTACTGTTCAGATCTATTATTAAATAGACTTCAAGGATATGTGGGGAGTTTGAATAACTGTAACTGCAATGTAGAGTCTCCATAAACCCTAAGCCTAGCATTTGAAGATAAGACTGAACCTAGCAAACTGGGATGCATGTAATTGTACTGCTGGGTATAATTTATCCATCCTAATAATACAGTTACATCTATACTAGTCCCTAAGCAATAATCCACGTTGAGCTATCAGATACCATAGTCCCATATGCATAATTCAAGCAAATGATTAAGATGACTGTAGATTTCCTGTGGGTAATATTTAGATTTAGGTTTAGTAGTAC
Organism: Ibidorhyncha struthersii; assembly: GCA_013398815.1. Classification (NCBI taxonomy): domain Eukaryota; kingdom Metazoa; phylum Chordata; class Aves; order Charadriiformes; family Charadriidae; genus Ibidorhyncha; species Ibidorhyncha struthersii. The sequence continues at coordinate 360,175 of VZSZ01001515.1, forward strand.
TAAACTTTTCAACACATAGCACTGGTTTCTACAGATGTAAGATTGACAGTATATTCCGTATACATCATTCCTAGCTACTCAGTTGGTTCTTATGCTGTTTGGTGTCTCCGTTATTCTCCTTTTGTTGTTAGTAGAGGGGTTTTGAACTAATGTGGCACAATAAAGTGAATTCAGAAACACATACTAAGTAATAAATTTCAGATTTGTGGAGGGGGCATATTCACAGTAGTATGACACAAAAAGCATTTACTCCACAGCTGATTAGGTTCTTGATCCATTAGTGATTGGGTCAGATTTAAAATCTGATCCAAATCAATTTTACTCTTCCTTATCCCTTTATATCTTTTAGGTCCTTTATGAGGATAGAAATTTTCCACTTATTTCCCGCCAGATTTTAATTACTTACCCCTGAACTGCAAAAAAACCCTGTCATATCATACCTTTGCATTTCCAAAAGAAAATATTTTTTTCATCTTTTGTGTAAAGTTATTAACGGTCCCATTTTCAATGGTTATCTTTATTTTTCATAGAAATGTAGCCAGAATTTCTTTTGAAATGTCCAAGAATTAAATCAAGTAGAGAGTTTGGCCTGCTAGTAAAGTCTTTAAGGATCTGGTACAGAGAACATAGTGAACACTCCAACGGTCTTGAAACTTCCTTAAGAGGGTATAAACAACAAACCTGAAACTTGCTGGTTTAGGCAACAGAGGATAGAGACACTGATGGAGAATTTCACCAAAATGACATACTAAAAATTATTAGCAACCGTACCGAGGGAAGCACAAAGTTACTAGTATTTACTTCGTGTCCTGGTTTGAGGTAAAATAAAACCAATTTTCTGTTCAGTAATTTTACTTTTCAGCTAAGCCTCTTCTAACTAACTCTCTGAAATTAACCACATATTTTTCAGTGTCCGCTTCTAGCAGATAAGGTCTGACGCTTATAGTGAATACCAAGGAATGGCATGCAAAGAGGCTCCTGCTTGTACTTATTGCTATAACAACCAAAGTCAGCTGCGTTTGTTGTGTGCCATGCTCCTGGAGGCTTGGAAATGGAAGGGTGTGAAGGGGTCAACACCTGTTGGGGAGGAGCGGACAGGACAGGTGACCCAAAACTGACCAACAGGGTATTCCATCCCATCTGCATCACACTCACTATAAAGCTGAGGGATCAAAGGGTCAGCCCTCTTTCTTCAGTGGCCAGCGTCCAAGGAGGACTCTGTCTGTTCGTCTGCCTTTGATCCCGATCTGTGTGTTCCTGAATCCAGATCTGGAATCCAGTTCCCCTCTGTCACTAAGTCCAGTCTGGGACTTTCCCACTGCCTGCCTGTGATGTGATCATTGTTGTGGGAGCTCAATATGGTTTTGTACATATTTAATTATTTTCTTATTAGTATTATATTTTCTTTTTATTATTTCATTATTAATATTTCATTTAAGTAGTTTGATTTCTTTTCAACTCACAAGTCTCTGTCTCTCTCTCATTTTCTCTCCTCTCCCCTGAAGGGAGATTCTCTCTCTTTTTTGAAGGGCAGAGAGGTAAAAGAGAACATCTATCATTCGTTTTAGTGGCCAGCCCAGCCCAAACCACAATGCTTTGCAAGAATAAATGTGTGAAAATACATATTCTGTCTGTGACTTGTCTTTTACTTTTATCACTCACTACGGTGAAACAATAAGAATTTCCCTCTCGCAGAGCCTGTAAGCCATAAAAAGTGCAATTTCACTATAAGTTTTTTTAAACTATCCCAGATTCAGGCAAGAGCAGCACATTTGTCTAAGTATTTACTTACGAAAGTCAAAATAATTTATTTTTAGAACTGTAAATGTCTGCTCAGACACTCTTTTGGTGCACAGTTTCTGACTTAATCTTGATGCATTCTTCTTTGATCTCTAGGAAAAGACAGAAGAGGACAGTCATTCTGCAGAAGCTGTGGGCTGAAGCACTGGTCTAGCTTGAGGATGTCACATACACATGGCACTCCTGGCAGAGCCATTTGGCCACCTTGGGGTCTACAAGAGCTGAAATATATACCTCTAGCTTATAAACTTATGTAGCTTATAAACTCCAGTTGATATCAGTGACACTCTACCCGTGCAGGAATGTTGGATTGGGGATTTTTGGTTCATTTGGCCATTTTACTTACACGTTGACCTAAATTTCCCCAGCATAGTGGCACACAGTTCTTCCTCTGATCCAAGTCAAGTTTCAAAGGAAAGCTCTGATTGCATCATTCACATTTCAATAAAAATGGCAATTCACTTGAAAATCTCAAAGGTATAACACTGACCCAAAACAATCCCTTCGAAATTTTGTAAGCATTTGCAGGACACTGATTTGCCAGCATTTTTGAGTTGCTAAATCAGGGAACAGCTGCTGGTAGATGGTTGGAGGATTAGGCTGTACTTTGCTAATAAGAACTGACTGCTTCACCTCAGAAAACAGTGAAAGTCATTCTATAAATAGTGAAGGTTTCTATTACCAAATGCATTTACATATATTAAATCAAGATTCCATAATTAAGGTAACCATTTCAGAGGAATGTATAATAAAGAAAAAGTCATTAATAATCTCTTACTGCATGTGATTACAGGAAAAGAATCTGATTGAGACAAACTAAAAATTTTTTGCATTTGGAGAGAAATTGTTACGTTCTCATTGATTTGATATAAATTACTAGTAGTGAAGACGATAAGGAAAACATACAAGTCTATTAATAACATACACTGTCATAGATCTTCTAAGGCTTTACTAAGTATATCATAGTGTTTTCATAATTACAATCAGCTAAATAGCTGGTTAAGAGAGTGATGCAATTTAAATTACAAAATTAAAATGTTTTAACTATTTTCCTGCAGATTTGGAATGGCCCCTTAAAGGATATGAAGTGCCAGTAGAGTGTCAGGATTCTCTAATGTCAGTGATTGTCTGCTGTTTGCAATCAGTCTCCAATTTGTCATACTGCTTCCAATAAAATATTAATGTAATCAGATGAAATTATTTTATTTCCAGCCCCATGTTTGCTTTGGAGTCAGTGCTGTTTGCTATTGCTCTAAATGAGAATGTGGTGCTCCAAGGAAGTAAGAGATGGTGGAGAGAACAAAAGGTGACAATTAAAATAGGATATTTGAAACAGCACTGTAAAATACATGTTCCTCTGGCCTAGGCCACCGTAGCCTAGAAACACCAACCCCTAGAAGCTTCCTCTTGGAGTCGAATATTTGAGACCACTACTACACGAAAACTTTTGTCCAAACATCAGCTGTGCTTTAATTAACAGCAGTAAAGCTATAAACTATGAACATCAAAAATCTGTGAAGAAATTAAGTAGGAACAAAGTGGCAAAATTAGTCACAATTAGTGGAGCTGTAGATTGTAAGTGATTAAAAACGTCTTAGATAAAAAGGGTGTATTTGACTAAAAATGTTTCTATTAGAATGATTTGACCTTCTTACCCATTAAATCTGAACATTAATCTGGAGATGAAAATCAAGTTACAATTGAACAGAGAAAATTACATTTCAATTTTGGTTGACAGTAAGCTCAGGTTTCAAATCTAATACAGTTATTTTGTGACCTTAGGCACCTCATCTAAAGTCCTTTCCATCTCCAAATGAAAATAATACTTTCCTGTGTTTGTAAAGAGCTTTGAAACCTTTGCTGAATTATTATTTTTGTCTAAACCCCTGAAAGCAGAATTCAACAAGATGGCTGTTTTGCACATGTGAGCCTGGATGGCATCGTGAACAAAGTATTTACTCTGTCTGTACCCAAATAAATTTTGCTAGAAATATTGCACCAGATGACTTAATGACAGTTTGCTTGCTTGCTTGTTTGTTTTTCAAACAAAATCTATCCACTGAAATCCATGAGACTGGTCACATGCCTCAGTTCAAGCCTAAGTATGCATCTGTACAATCAGAACTTAAGGGAGCATAAAATATGAAACCAGCCCTATTTAATCCATGCAAAGTCAACAGACCCTACTACATCAACCTCATCTCAATGCCTTTATCCTCACATACCCGGTCTTGTCACACTCCCACTGAAGTCCTTGAATCAATGTCCTTTCAACTTCAATGATATATGAACTACAGGCTTTTTTTATTCATTACAGATTTTGGCTATCACCTGAAGAGTTGCCTGATCTCATTCTCTGTGTTTTTTAAGTGTTCAACTTAATAAATAAGAAAAGGAACAAAAGTACTGACTGATGGCAGGGTTTGATAGATTCAAATTACTAATGATGACACCAGTGAATATACTGTCTCATTTAAAAAAAAAAAAGAAAGAAAGATTGGAAATTTATAAGCATGAAAGAAGTAGCTCTCTTCTAGCCTCTACCCTAACAAGTTATCAAATTATCTCCTCCTCAAGCTCTGTAAGCATTGCCCTGTTTCCAAGGGACAGCTATATTCTAATTACCGTACGTGAGTGAGGAAAGATGATGGCATTTAGCAGTGAAGTACAGGGCAAAAGAACACATCCAGTTTTTCACTAAGCAGTATGACTGACAGAAGAAAGACAAGTCACTCATTCATTTCCTCTTATGCAGGAGATGGTGTGAATAACAGCTCTGACAATTTCAGGTATGAACTGTGCCAAGCTGAAGTACGGGGGTTCTTTTCCTTTCGAATTTTCTGCTTGCACAGTCCAGATGCTGCTTCTGGCTCCAAATGCAGACGTGGCTCACACATAACCATTCAAAGTACCCTGCCAGATAAACCAAATCCAGCATCAGAACGCCAGACTTCTAAAAGGTGCTAACCACATAAAGCTGCAAAGAGGAAGAGGAAAATTTCACAGGTATCAAGCGCCTGACTCCCACTGAAGCCAGAGAGCACAACCCTAGTAACTGGCGTCCAGAAACACCTCTGGGTTTGTGTGTCGGTCCTGAGGTTGTTGCAGGCTAACCTCCATTGCAGAGGTCTGTGATGAGAATATAGTCTCGTGCACGATGAGATTTCACACTTGGGAAAGATTTTCCTCTGTCCTAAACTGCCTATGCAATTCTGAAAACAGCGGTGAGAAGGTGTACCTACAATACATCCTGCATCATCACTGTTTGCTTGATGTGACATAAGGTAATTGGACTGGCACACAAATATCAATCATCTCTGGGTGCGAGGTATTTTTCTCACATCGCTAACTTCTGAGAAGGTGATGAAATATCCTTTCTTCTAAAGAAAGGGATTGTTCTTTCTTATTCTTAAGCCTTAAGGTTGTATTTCTTACATAGCAGCCAAAAAGTTCAGGAGTTTTTAGAAGTCTAATGAAAGCCAGTATGTACATGAAGGTCATGAGCACAGTCACCAGAAGCAGCTGTATTTCTGCACTGCAGCTGAAATCAGCCATCATCAAGATCATGTTTTAGGTTTTCTCTGCAAGTCCCCAGGGAGCACACTGGCCACAGAGATGCAAAAGTAAAAGTAAAAATACAACGGATTTTTTTCACCTGGTATGAAGGCCACAAACAACATGACTGCACTTGCAGAAAATAAATAAAAATATTTTGATTTAACTATGACTCTGCTGTTACCAAGAACACCTTAAAGGCTTCCTAGGTATATTTGCAAGACTCCCTCTTTTGCTCTGCTATGAGCAAAAACCAATGTAGAGCAAGTCAGTACCTGGCTGGATCTCAGAATGAGAGCGCCAAGCACCATCTCTGACAGGACCTCGATCATTTACAAGGAGTGAATGACACATAGGCAAAATCAAAAGTATTCCCTAGGGGAAAAAGTCCTAAAAAGTACCACAGGGCTACAGATAAAGCCATAACTGTGAGAAAACAAGCCTGAAATAAAATCCGACTCTTAAAGAAAAAAGAACAGACTAAAAACTATATGAAAGCTGTTATGGACATATTTTCTTATTCAATGTCATTTGGCTTTGGTATTTTATTTCTTTTGCTTAGCAACACTGATGTTTTGTAGGAAAGCTAAAGACTGATTTGTTTTTGTGATCCCTGATATAGTTAAATGCACTGAGATGTCTCACGCAAGTCACAGCAAAGCTTAGAAGTCAACCAAAAGTTTGGGGTTTTTTCCTTTACTTTGGCTTCTGACCTAACAGGCAAAAGAAGCCCAGCTCTAAAACTTCAATTTGTCTGAGTTTTCTCAGTTTCTTAAACTCCTCTGAAATCCAGGAGTGCTGATAGTGAAAGAATGACTTGATGCACCTCCAGCTTTCAGATTGAACTGCTTGCAACCATATTTCCTGCTGAATTCTCGGTGTTTATCTAAAACTGTGATTCTAAACTCATGACAAAGATTGTTTGGGTTAATATATTATGAGACACATGGAAAATCATCAACCATGTTCCAGAGGTACATAAATATATGGTTAAAAAATAAAATGCATATAGGGCAATACTTGGGGGGTTTTGTGTTTGCTTTTGTTTTTTTTTTTAATACTTATGTGTGTGCATGTGCCAATATGTGAGGAAATAAATGGTATTTCTTCAGAAGCAGTCCATTTCTTTCACAGCCATGGCACAAGTTCCTATATGGCAATTGTTCAGCTTATAACTTTGCTTATCTGGAATTTATAGAATATATAACACAATATTCAAAATTCAGTAATCTGGGCCAGATTCCAGCTTTTCTAACACTGAGGTATCAGATAACATAATTTTCACAAACATCCTATGGTACTATTTTAAACTTACTTTTTGGAGGTAACTGTACTGTAATTTTAAGTCTACAGGCTTGTCATGGGTTACACATCCTGTATTAATAAAAAGTCCATTATGATGGCAAAGGTAAAGTGGACTTAAGATGAAGCAATATATACAATCAGTTAAAGGATGTGATGCAAACTTCTCTTTTTTTCTGGTGTTGCTTGTGCCACAGGAAATATGATGAAAAGAGGTAGGGAACATGGGTGTAGGATGAGACCGTTTTCTTTTTCACAGGAAAAATATATTGAGTAACAAATATGCAACCTGAATTGCATGACTCAGATTATTTGGTACCTAAAAACTCATCCATTTTCTTCTTCAGAGTAATTTAATTGAAAAACAACTCACCTGGGATCATTTCCAGGCTGCCCAAATGTCTATTTTGGCCACACAAAAGAGCACTTAAGCAGGCAAAGTGACAATTACGTGGATTGTTGTCAGATGAAGCATCCGAGTGCCTCATTTTGACATCCTGTTCAGATGCCCATATCTGAAATTTAAACCTGTGGCATTAAGTACTTTCAAGTCCAGGACAAGCAATGCTTTTCAGTCTGAAGGAGCTCTAGGAAAACGAACCGGTACATTTCTCTTTCTATGAATTTAAAGCACTGCTACTCCTCTTCTAGGTCTGTACACTATGGGCTATGAGAAGCAGAAATATTTTACTTCTGGGTATTTAGCAATGAACTAGATTTAATACTTTTGCTCTGTGTAAGGCAGACATTTCCTTTGCAGTTGCTGAGTACACTACTGTATTTTCCACTTGTGCCGCATATTAATTACTTGCAAAATCAACTCACACCAGCTCACTTCAGCCAAAGTCATCTGTTCATGCAAGTAATATGCAGATTTTACCTCTTGTTTTCCTCCATCAAAACACCCAGCGCCCTTCATACTCTGTTTCCCATCTCAGATGAAGACTTTTTACTTTATTTCTCTCAACAGCTTTCTTTTCCTCCAATTGCTCCTGCCTCTATCCCTTAGTCTGCACAGGTATTCGAGAACATATTTCTAGTTTAAACAGGGTAACAGTTATCCAAAGTGTGTGTTACCTGAGTATATCTGATGTGCTCCCAGTTGCTAATAAATCTCAGCTACTCTCTTGCAAGAAGTAAAGAAAATAGCCCACGCAGGTAACAATGAGGAGCAGCTGTGGCTTTGTTTCAGTGACTCCTCGCTAACATTAGTGTTAGTCTTTATTTATAACTAATCTAGAATAATATTAAATTATATCACTAGAGAGACTTTTTCTTATATAGTAGCTATAGAGTGTCCCACTTCATCCCTAAAGGGAGGGAGTTAGGAATATTACAGTACCAAAAAAAGGTAAAAGAAAAACAGATAACTGCAAGCTGTCGAAAAAAGCTAAGGCTGGCTGGTGGCACGTATAAAAACTTTCTAAGGTTTATTGTATAGTGGAAGAGATTTCTGGGATACTTCAAGAAGTAACAATGTTATTTGAGACAAATTAAAATGAAACATTGTGTTATTTTCTCTGAAATCGCACTGTTTGTCTAAGTAGTGGTGCATTTCGTCTTCAAAGATATCTGTAATCCCCTCCATCCCTGGCTGATTCTGTGCATGCCATCAAAGGAATGGTGGTTTACGCAGGGTACTACTGATACTGGTCCGTTGTAAAGCCACTGGTAGAAATATAAGACTGGAGTTAAGAGAGAGAGTGAGGCTGCCCAGAGTTATGCCTGTACTTTAAAACCTCCCGATATCAGTGTTCAATTTCAAAGCAAACTCTGATGGCAGGCCAGGCCGTCCTCTATCAAGCTGGCAAGGAAAAGGTAAAGCTAGACTTAGCGATCCATTTCTGCAGAAGACTGCTTTATGCTTCACAAGCATTAGGATTCATAGGCGGTATCAGAGTGGGGCCATATGTTTAAGTATAAAGACATATGTTGGATAGTTTATTAGACATGAAGTCAGCATCCCTTAGCTGTGCCTCACAAGACGAGTTGCAATGGCCCAAGAAACGTATCTTGAAGTACATTATTCATTTACCATAACTTTCTCTTGTACCAAAATCACTCACAAAGAAATAGCAAATGGTAGTGAATGAAAAGAAACCATATTACTTATAAACTGATTTTAAGACATTGGTTCATAGCCTCTGCTATTAAGGAGATGCTGCGTTAAAGCTGTGGACGTAATGTCCACGGAGATTTCAAGAATTATTAACAGGGGGGAAGGAAGATTAACAGCTGATTCAGACTCAGAAGGTGTTAGATTGCACTAGATATTTGTCTGGCCAAAAATAAAATGAAACAAAACACTAAAATAACCAAGAGAGGCAACTCCTCCCGTTCAATATAGTTTCAGTGTTTTACCACCACAGAGAATCTGACCCTCAGTTTTCCCAGCTCTGCTGTACAGAGCTATTCCATTACACACAAATAACAATCAACCCAGGGTGCTTAAAATGACTGCACAGCTGGTAAATCACTTTTTCTAGCATATTCTTTGTCAATTTTCACCCTTAATACATATTTGACCTGACAGTCAGACTACCCACTGACCCAGACTCATCACGATGAGAGAAAAAAGACTACTGTCAATCAAGGACTCAGCTGGTTTGCTTCCTTCAAGAAATACTTGAAGGAACGAAGGAACGACTACATCTGTCTACAAGTATCTTTTTTCCAAGAAATAACTGTCTGCTTGTTGTGCTGAAATAAATATCTAATAAATATCTTTTATTGCCTGCGTGCAACTACTGGTTTTACAGAATCAGGGAGAGAAAAGATCAATTACAGTGTGCCTCTCATACGCTTTGAAAAAACTAATCCTCCTAAAATTAAAACAAACACTGTGGACTTCATTCTCTGCTCCCTTCCGCTTGTTGTTACATTTGGTTTTATGTTTCAAGAGGACCAAGCAGAGCCGCTGTGCTCAGGACTTCATGGTTCCTGTCTCAGAGATATTGCAAATAATGAACCAGCACCCCAGCTCTCTACACACTGTGTATCACTTGCATAGAAGCACAAAGTATGCGAATGGCACATGAACAGGTTAGCTGCTGATAATCTCTAGTCCAGATCTGTAAGCACAAGAGGTTTAGATAAGGTTAGGAAAAGCACCAGCATTTCACATTGCGCAGAACTAAGGGCTAAAAATTGAATAGCTCTGTCCACGAAGACTTAAATAGGACAGATATTACAAAACAATAATTTCTCTCTGCATACATACAAATCTAGTTTTTCTACGGTTGATTTCATTGAAGAAGGTCATCATGTAATCTTCATAACAGGGCTTTATGGAATAACATGTTTACCAACACCACAATACTGTTGAACTCTGCTCCCCTGAAAGCAAAGCGAGTTTTAACATTAACTTCAGTGTGATCGTGATCTCACACTCGAGTCATCTTTCATCCTTAAAAAATTTAGAGCTTACCAACAAAAGTTCTGATTTTACTACTCTCCATCTTTGCAGTTCCAGTTCATTTTATGTCTATAGTAAGCTGATCAAAGCCAGGTCATTAATTGCTTTTTTACAAAGCAATGCAAGACCCATTAATTTTGAAACTGCGCCTATATTATGAATGTTCTTGAGGTTTACACTAAAGATTGATCTCGTATCTATTTATTAGTGCAGTTCTATGTACTTTAACTAATGGCTCTTTGGGTCTTCAGACTAATGGTTTCTTCATATGTTTTTGTGGAGAAGTTATTTGCCACTAACTTCATAGAAAATTAGGTTTGTGAAATAAATGTGTATTACGCTGAAAAAGAAAAATCAATGAAAAATAAACAACTGCATAATTTAAAGGTCTCCACTGGTATGGAATGCATGCTTTATACAAATAGGTAAATGGATATGATTTCAGAAAAAAAGCTGGATTTCCAACATTTTTGTCTGCATAACAGATCAGAAATCTATTAACTATTTTGAGTCACTCCCCATTTCTTTTTTATTTTTATTTCCAGATAATCTGGTATCAGTCAGACCCACTGACAATTGTTTCACTCTCGTCCTCCCTGGCTGCCCAAGTGGGCAGATAGACAACTGGCATTATTTGCAACATGAAGAAATGTGGCCCTAAATATATAAGCTTAAACGCATTGGTTAACTTAGATCTCCATCACACCAGAAGGGTGGTATTTTATTCCTGATTCATAGAGGTCAACACGATCGTATCCAAGTGATGATGATGGATGACTAGGAAGGTAGTGTGTGACCTTAAGTATTGTCACTTACAGTGGTGTTTACTAATATACGATTTTTTAATTACTTATGTTTAGGCATTTTAACCAAAAGCGGTCAGTATATTAAACTTTTAAATGTAGATGCATGCAGGATGTGAACACCTATTCATTTTTAACTCGGTGTGCACAACAACTTAATAACATCATTACACATTATAAATACATCGCTGTACATGATAAGCATGCTGTGGTACATAGGAAAATTGGATTGCGCATTTACCCTAATTATTTGATGAGACATCATTACACCAATTAGCTATATTTTATTATTTATCTTTCCACTGAACTGTGCTTGCAATTGTAAAAACTGAGTATCATTACAATATAGCCTAACTTTCAACCAAGAGAACAAAGGCAATTCCAATGTCATTTAGAAAGAGCACACTTAACTAGAAGTCTTGCAGAGAAAGGGGGCTGGGATGACAAGCAATTTTCTCAGTATCTGTGTAAATCAGTCATGAAAAGTTGATCAGATGGAGTCCCACTCATTGCTTTGATGATGCTCTTATACCCCAGGATTGTCCTTTTATGAGTTCTGTGAAGCAGAAACCCATCCAGTTTTTCCACCTTTTTCTAACTCCAGACTCCCAAAATGGGATGTTGAAGGCCAGTAGACATTCCCATTCGTCCTCCACTAAGACAGTCAGGCTAAACTTCCTTGCCATAAAAATGCTGTCCTGGCTTCCCTCGCGTCCCGGTTTGAGCGATACAGGACTAATTTCTCTTCTAATACTTGGGAAGAATGCACTTTTAGAAGTCTCTAACGTCTGAATTTGTGAAAATAGTTACTTTATAGCCAGCTATGGTGTGTGGGTTTCAAGGTCTCAGTGTTTTCGAGCTTACCAGGTGCAGGGATGAGGAGGAGCGAGACCTGAGCACTTGACCCACGCTGGCCAACAGGATTATTTCATACCACGAACATCACATGCAATATAAATGAGAAAGTTTGCTGTGAAGTTTGCTCTCTCCCTTGACGGCTGCTGTCCTGAGAACTTCTTGCCTGGTGCCAGACCCCCGAGACCTTCACTTCCTCCCGAAGCCGCAGTGTTCACAGTGTCCGACATTTGCTGTCTGCTGCTGGGAGTGCACAGCCTCCTACTGATATAGTTGGCTGAGTATAATCTGTGTATATTTTGTGTTGGTATTGGGATCAGTATTGGTTCTTTAGTGTTACTAATGTTAATCATCTAGTCTTACTTTATTAAATGTTTATATTTCAACCCCCGGGGTTTTCCTTGATTCTTCCCAGTTGCCCTTCCAGGGTGGGGAGGAGTCATCAGGTGACAGAGTGATTGTCTAAATGACAATAAATTGTCATGTGTTTCTCAAACCATAACACCTTGGATATGAAAACAATTTGCTTAGAAGCTCATAAGAGCCCAGGTGCAACCCCAGCTCTAAAAGGAATGGGGTTGCATGTGCTAACGCGGCTGTGAAAGTAGAACAAATGAGGGGCAAGTTAACTGCACAAAATCTGTATTTCTGAGCACTTTGGTATTGGGCAGACCTCAACACTGCCTTGTTACATGAGGACAAAGAGGGTTCTAAGTTAGCATGTACTTTGCTGCTCTCCAGATCATCACTAACATAACTTTTTTTTTTTTTTTTTTTTTTTTTTTTAATCTGCAAACTAAATTTACCTGATATGGAAACTGTAAAAATTGTGAAACCTCACAATACCATATTTGAAAGCCATGGTAGGCTCAAATCCTATCTGTAAGCACAAGGAGAACCAGTGAAGACCCTGTATGTAGTATTATATAATTAGCTTGACTGGGGCTTCTGGATCTCCCGCCTCTCCCCTGATGCACCTGAGTTGTACTAAAACCCACCAGTGTAACAAGAAAATATGATTCATTCTGCTTTTACACAAGTTAGCAAGTAATTTGCATTTAACCCTACAAAGAACACACAGAGAAATTACATTTTTTCATGACAGAAGCACAAGGCATCTAATGATTGCCTGTTACAATCAGTCAGTACAAAAACAGAAGAGAGAAACCTGTGATTTTGGTGTTATAGACATCTTTATACATTTCTTTAGCAGATTTAAATATCTTTTCTTATTTCCAGTGTAACTTCATTTCTTCACTTTCCTATTTTTTCCATTCTTTGCTCATAATCATCCCTCTATTGCTAAGTGAAAGCCTCACCTGCCTCAGCAAAATTCCCAACCAAAATGGTTTAAACTTAATCAATAAAAGTGAGTCTTATAGAAAATTTGAATTAATGAGGCACTAATAAAAATTCAGTGGTTTCACTTTACATGCAAATAGGCTCTAATATGCTGTAGTCAAGGTACAATCCTTATGGCACTAACAAGAAGTAGTGGGCTGAATGCTAAATGGTCACATTGCACATTCAGTGGTAGCTACTACCTTCAACAGCTTTTGTCTGAATTTTTCCAGATAGCCAAGCACTTCTTCAGAAAACTAGACACTCCCAGCAAAACTGACCTTCAAGCCTTTTTACTACTTACTGCTTAATAAGCTTTGATAGTGGCAGCAACAAATAAATCTAAGAAGTGTCCCCTGGTACTTATCACTGTAAGTTATATATATCTGCAAAGAATAAAGGACAGAATTTTTGCTTCCCAAACTACGCTATCCTTTATTCATTATGCCTTGGAAATGTAACAGCATATAAACCCAGTTACTTTACTTGACTATACCACAACAGCCCTCCAGAGTGAAAGGGCCTTGCCAGCAGAAACTACTACCTAACGGTACTTTCTTCTCCAGCAAGACCTGTGCATAGGTTTTCACAGCCCGTATTAATGCACGGATTAATACACAATGCATGCTTTTGCCTTGCTGCTTCACTTACCATTCAAGTATGGCCTTGACCCTGGCTGCAGTGAGGTTGGTGCCAAGAAAGCAGTTGGACTTCCCCAAGTGTCTCTAAATATCTGAAGCCCAAACCCAAATGCAGATCTCTGCCTGCCTTTTGACACGTGCTATTATACAAGAGCAGTGTGAAGTATTAATAGTCATTGACATGAAAAAATAATTTAACTAGAATAATTTATTTTTTAAAACACCTTTCATCAGAGCAGAATCAACTGTGAACCCCACTTATCAAGACCATTTACACTACAGGTCACTTCCTATTAATAAGAGATATACGTAATTGAAATTTAACAGAAACCCTGGCAATGCTGTTGGAAAGATGCTTTTCCCCTTAGTTGTTTTTGCATTTAGAAACACACTGCTGTCAGACTTTTCAGTTTGATAGTCACCGGTGGAATAAATATTATGAAATTCTCTTTTTGTCCCCTGGTTAGATGGAAATAGAAGCAGGATGATAGCTGTGTGCAGCTCAGCTGCACTTGCAGTCTTTTGATCTTGTACTTTGCTTCAGATTTTTGATCTTTGATTCCCACGTCTGTTTTCTTGCCTGACTGCTTGTTAACAGCAGCGCCTGGGACAGTTCTTCTCACTGGAGGAATTCACCAAGACCTAACACTGCCTCTCCATTTGTGCTTTCCCTCCCTTGAGCCTACCCTTTCACATGTCATGCTACATGGAGAATGTTGCCAGAATTGGCCTTCCAAAACCTGAAATGATTTAACGTAGCAGACAAAATGTCATCTATACAATCATATGTAAAATGGGAAAAATATACAAGCACAGAAAATTATCTGTGGAATACTTCCACGCGAAGATTTTTCTTTTAAAAATACAGACTCTGTTGCACCCAGGGGAAGTACATGGGGAGTTTCTGCTTCCAGTTTCTTTAATCTTATGAAGCATAAGTTCTTCACACTAGGCCTCTGCGTTTCTGCAAGGCACTTGATAAAGCAACTAACAGAGAAAGAAAAAGAGAAGGTCTGAGGCTTCTGGGTTGAGGTTTATGCCAAAGACCATGGTAAGAGTGGCTTTTTGCCTCCCCATTTTACTATGTGTACCTGCAGCCTAACCTGAACCATAGCATCACAGATACAGCCGAAATACCAACGAGAGGATTCAGCTCGGGGAAAAAAACCCACAGGCAATAGAAAGCTGTAAGTAAAATCATATACATAAAAATGTATGCAGACATGTATGTGATATGTGTGTATATATATAGTCAAAATGTATTATTGTTTTTTAGACTGTGTCTAGAATGTCTTGAGAAACAATAGCCTGCTAAGAAGAAACTGGATAAACCAGTTATTCACATGAAAAACCATAGGTAGTTGCTGTTTCCTTCATAGCAATCTCCTGTTTGTGATTTGCTCAACAGGCAGCACTGGAGGTGGGAGGGCAGGGACACGACATGGACACACAACCCAAAAATCACTGCCTTAAACATTTTTCAGAACATCTGCCAATCATCTACTCTGTATTATGTTGTCATGTTGACTGCAAATTTGAATGATCGTGAAACTGCCTGCCTGCAGAGAAATAAAAAGATGAAGGCTCAGCAGAATGTGTGTTGGTCTATGCAAGGTTCAGGCAGTCAGACATGGAAGAACAAGAAGTATTCCCTGTGCGCTGACAATACAGTTCTCTCTGAACCACCCTCCCAGTGCCAGCAGCACTGGGAGCCTGGCTAATCTTAATCTACTAACGTCTTCAACTGCTACTGCAAAAGGCTGCCAAATAAACAAGAAAAGGAAGGCAACCATTAGACAAAAATTCTGTGTGACATTGCTTCTCTTCAGAGAAAAGCATGAAAAGGAGTGTTACAGATGTTTAAACACCACGAAGAGTCATAATACAGCAGAGTATTGCTTCTTCAAGTATGAAAAAAATGAACTAATACTTTTAAAGGAATTAAAACAAGCTTGTGAGTCATTAAGGAGCTAAATTTTTAAAACATTCTTTTTTTTTTTAAATGCCCCTCAGTGAAATCTCACCCTTTTCTGTCTTAGTCTTACTAAGGAAAGACATTCTGGCATTCTTCCAGGGGTCCTTTGGCTTTCAGTGACTGAAAGAGCAGGAAAAGAAAGAGGAATCGAAAAGATCACAAAAAGGAGGAATCCTGGACTTGGCACATCAGCCCTTGCTGGCAATGCAGCACCTGCCAGCACAATGCTTATCAATGGGTCAGACCATGTCCTGCCTCCTGCTCTTTTCCCCGGGGTGATAAGTATCTTTATGTGCAAAATTTTATAGCCATCTGTTAATTGGGCAAGCAACACCGCCCTGCGCTCCCATTAAAGCCTCCGCCTGGGTATTTAAGGCCAAAGGATAATTAAGATGCCATTTGAAAGACATACTCAAAACAAGATGGGTATGAGAACGGTGAGCTGTTCTGAGGTCAGTTCCCACAAACAGCACTAATGATCTTCTGAATAATAAGTTAGGGAAGAGCAGCAGCTGGTGCAGGAGAACCAGGACTTAGTGTGAATACATTCAGTCTGGCTGCCAAATTAAAAACAACAAAAACAAATTAACCAGTACCTTAAAAGGGTATCTTCTGCTTAAATGGCAATGCTGATAGAACTTCATCTCAAAGGTGTTTCAGTTGCATCTAGTAATTGCCTTGTGTAAAATAAATCTTTCTCTCTTGTTTCACTTTTTAACAGCTGAAATATTATCATAAAGGTTCCCAAAATCTGAAAAAGCAGTTAGTATTGACTTTTGCTATATTCTTGTTAACTCTGGTAAACAACTGACTGTATCACGCAAAGATCAGAGAACAATGAAACAGCCAGTCCAGCTTCTCCCAGATCTTGTAGCACGCATGAGGCAAATACAGACTTGGATAGATCCACTGGGAGAAGGTGTGGGGGACAACCTTTTCCACAAGGTGTCAATAAACTTGGGTCTGTTGCTGAGGAAGTCCTCTGAGGAACAAACCAGAAGCACTTTCACTATCTCCCCACTATTTCCCCATTATTTTCCCTAAAAGCTAAGCACTGGGATGGGAGGTGGGTGGTGTTTGGTGGTTTTCTTAAAGCTTCAATTAGGGAAAGCATCTCTATTCAAGTTCATACACATTTAAATATATCACTTGTCTTAATGGGATTCTGGGATTAATGCCTATTGGGCTGCGTGCTGACAATACACATGGTGACTTCAAGTCATAAAACATGGAAAAGAGCAATGGTGATGAGTACAACACTGCAGAAGCTATCAGATTATTGGTGCTTTGCAGCCATATGCTCTTTTTTCTGTTGCTGTCTGAGCAGAAGTATCACAGGAATTACATGAAAGGGATTCACCTTTTGTACTCAAAGAGATGTTTATAAAAAAGCAGGTGTCCTCCTCTTGAGTCCAGTGCTCCTCTGAAATACTGCGAAGCCAGAAAAGCTGAGCAAGACATCCCCTGCTTCTTCAGTGCTGGCCTCGCCAAAAAGCCCAGAGCAGTGTCTAAGCAAGTACTGACATACCGGCTGTTCTTCAGCAGGCCATCCAAAGCTTGCCGGGATGTTTTACTAGTAGAAAACCTTCTCTCAGTGAGGAAGTCCAGGCTTTTGGAAGCCAACAGACAAACTAACGTGAGAATTCATTAAGATTAGGTAAAAATTGCTACTTTGATGCATCTTTTCCAATTTTTTCATAAAATACCACTGGGAGTCTAAGTTGGCAGGAGTATATGTAGCACAACATCTCCTTTGGAAAAAATATTACTTCATAATTCAGGGGTACGGGATCTTTAATTGAACTTCTTATAAGGAGTGAGGTTGTGTGAGATGTCCAGCACGCCACTTTGGACTTACTACTCTTCCAATTTGGGCAGCTTCCACCATATTTTTAATTGTCTAGGCTGCAAGAGTTCAAAGTGAAGCCACACTGGTAGAGCCAGGTGATGCTAGAAAGCAATGACACATTTTACAGCATAGGAAAATAATATATATGGCTGTTAGCAAAACTATCACCCAAAGACCTACTCCTCGTGTTCCTGTAACTGAACATTACAAACATAAGCAGGTAAAAGTGCAATTTGTGACTACAGCCCAAGAAAAAGAAAAGCCAAACATAAATAAAACAGATATAATTTTCCTTCTCCCTCACTTCTGTATTTTACAAAGAAATGAGGGGGCAATAGCTTATAGTAAAGCCTTATCTCCTCTCCTTTGTCAAAAGTTTGAAAAACTCAAAATTTCAGATCTGCATTTTCTATTTCCAAATGCAAAAATGTATCTGCATGGTACAACCCCAAATCTGTGAGCTGAGTAAGAAGTTTCTTTAAATAAGGAAAAGTAAACAGATTTTTTTTTGTTTTCCATTCATTTATTCAGCTCTTATCCCTTGGGGCTAAACTATACTATCTCTCTTCTGTATACAGCTCTGCTTCTCATTTTAGCAATTTGCTTATCTTTAGGCACTGCATTAAGTTTACTGTTGGAAATCTGGAATTTTAGAACTCAGAAGATGCAATCAGTCATTATCCGTGATATCATCCACTAATCCAAATCGTATCTCTCATCTGTTTACAGGCTAGTCGCATACCACTCTATCACACCTCATCTACATCTTATGTCTGCTCTTCCTGCAGTCAAAAGAACTGTACCTGTGCTGCAGATAATGCCATTTTTTTCATTAAGAAGAATGAAAACTAAGATGAAGTAGAGGATGCAGATGCAGAGAATTAAATTAGGGAGAATAACTATTAAGGAGTTTGTGCTCTCCTTCACTGTACATTGGAGCTTATGGGTGAGGTTTGAAGCTTTAGGAAATATATGTGGAAGTGTCAAATGTCTGACACTCTTCCCTTTTGGAAGCAAGATACGAAGCACATTTGTCATATCCCATTATGAAAAGCACCTAATTCAACTGATATGATAGAATGCAAATTATTTAAGTGGCCACGGTCTCCCTGGGGTGTAGAAATGGCACTGCGGGGAGCTGATTATTGAGGCTTCTTGTACGCAGTGCATCGTGCCCAGCTCTGCTAAGGGGGGTTTTGCCTCCCGTTCAGGTGGTGTGTTAAGCTGAGTTTTGAGTTAACATAAATTATTCATGTCCCTTTTATCAGTTGTTACCCTTACTTTGTCCTCTGCTTGATTTTGGTTCCAGCTGCCAAATTCCCTGGTGTCTTTCAAGTATAAATGATAAAGTGATATTCGAGGCACATTTGTAGTTATTTGACTTTTGCTAATAACTTCATACATTTCAGCACTTTAATATTAACATATCCTAGGGTTAAATTACAGGAATTATGATGGTTGTTTTATGATCACAAAGAATACTCTAAATTCTTCCTGGTCCACTGGAGTTCTGAAATTATTTTGACATTTTTAAATCCCAAGAGTTATTTTTAAGATACAATGGAATTGTTCAGTGCCTTCCTTCTGCCTTTTCTTTTGCTTTTCAGTTTGTAATAATATTCTTTACTAAGTAATGCCCATTAGCTACATGTATATCCTATTGTAAAACATCTAAAAGAAGAGTACAGTCTAGTATTATAATATATCATGGCAAAAATGTTCAGGATTTCCTTTGCAAAATGCCTTAGAAAAACTGTGTGCTTAAGAACTTTCTATCAACAGCTGACAGGCTTTAACCAAAAAAGTCAAAACGTTCAATGCCTTTTTTAAAAATACAACATCATGCAAATTTGTACTACTTAAATGAATTTACGAGGCACAAAATCTAAGCACAAAGCAAGCATTTTCCAGGCAACTACAGAGACCAGAATCCATTCCTCTTTGGACTTCCCCTGCCATAAAGGAATTCATTCAAGATTGATGGGGCTGTGACACCTGTACTACCTGAGGATCTGTCCGAACAATGTTACAAGTGAATCTTTGACCCATATAGTTGTGTGTCAGTTATAGTTAAATATACGACATTAACTGCTGCTTCTTCTAAATATTTTAAATACCCAGAGAAAATACCCTTGGTATCCATTCATCCCTCTGCTGCTTTCTAATCTCATTACAACTGCATTGTAATGTTGGAGTGGTTAATTGAGTAGTTATGGAGCATCAAGTACAGTAAAATGAATAGGAGATGAAGAGATGTGAGAGTCCAGGAGTGCTAAAAAAAAAAAAAAAAAAAAAAAAAAAAAGCTCAAAAGAGACACTCAGAGCTGCTGTGGTTAAGATTCATAAATCTTTCAAATTTATGCTGACACTTCAGTTCTGAGGAAAAGGTAACTCCAAAATTAGGGACTTCTTATCCTAAGTATTTTACCCCACTGTCACATCTGCTTGAAAGAGTGCATAAGCCCAAAACATCTGCAGAAAAGGTGAGGGGGCAAGCACCAAGACACAGAAAAATCAGTTGTGCAGATCTTCATTCCCTAAGACACCAAGCTTGAAATTGCTGCCTTCAGTAAAACTGAATTAGATAGCTTTCTGTACGCTATTTTCACAGCTCTTCAGTGACAGGGTGGTGTTGGGAAAGCTTGACAAAGCCAAACAGTTGAGAAGCACAGATTTCAAAGCATAATATGTGGCAACTGGAGGTGTCAGGAGAGAAGAACAGAGGCGAGAAGACAAGTGCCCAAGTCAGCAAAGCACTCTCAAGAGAGAAGACTTAAGGGAATTTAGCCATGGCTGATTTTTGGCACTGAAGGCAAGTAATGTGTGGGAACAAAGCTGGAGGTTGCTTCTTTTTGAGGGGCACCTGACCCTTTCAGTTTGCATGTGCTTTGGTAGGCTGCACACCAGCAATGATCTCATCAGATCCCACTGGTTCTCCTGCTGGAGAACTGAATCTGTGGAGGAGCAGAAATGTGGGAGAAATAGCAACTAAGACCTGGGAACTAAAAACGTCCTGGCATCAGACATGATGAACAGCTTCAGCAAAGCAAACAAACAAAAGCAAAATGAAAATGAAAGCCTTCTCAATAGAAGTAAATATGAGATTAAACAATCTTGTTTCTTTCTGCTGTCAGTCTGCTGTATACATTTCTCATATAACACCTGACACTTGAGCAATAGTGAATTTAGTAACTAGTTTTCTTTGTTTATAGCTATATCAGTCCAGTCTGGATATGTAAATAATACATCATAATATTGAAATGGTTGCAGCATTTATTATGACATTATAAAAATCTTCTGTGCAGTCAGTCAAATGCAGACAGGTAGGTGTTCAACAGCTACTTGAAATGAGAATATGTGATCACAGGCAGCACTGCTTAAGTAAATGAAATGGTCAGGAGTCATGTACCAGTGCCTGTTTCTGAAACAGTATGGCTTCTTGTCAAGCACTTACTCTTCTGCGTTTGCTGGGGCTTATAGAATTGCCTGAGCAGTCACACTTTGTTTCACGGAGATCACGCTGGGATTCGGGAATTAGGTGTTCCTTCACCTTGGCCTCCCAGCACGCTTGCCAAGACATGTTTCTTACAGGACCCTCACAAAAGGCAGCATTTTATTTTTAAAATGAAAATTTCAGAGCAAGGTTTAGGAAAGCTATGCACTTTTATGCTCTGCGATCCTATGGAGATTTAGACCTCGGTATCTCTGCTGCTCAGGAGATGCAGGATCTGCCCCACAGGTTAAGGTATGACGATGCTTGGCCAACGTGCAAGAACGAGTATGAGATTTATGTCTCCACAAGGAGCATGCACAAAAGATAACACAGCTCTATGGCCTATAGAGAACATATAACTCTATAGAGCACAAGTACTCAATAGGGAGGAGAAGAATGCGGGTTCTGATATTTGCTCCATGGTACATTCATGCAACTGCTTCTGAAATAATTAGATAAAAATTGTTCTGAGAGCAAAGGCTCTAGGACTTTGCTCTAAATCCTTGGTTACAGCCTGTTTATCCATCTCTTTTCTGTCCCCAGGTAAGCAAAACTCTCACTGCTTTCTAAAGGGTGGCTAGCTCTAACAGGCCAATGGAAGTGCCCGCTTTAAGGAAAAAAACAAAAACAAAAACAAAAACAATAAACTTATCCACCCCCTCAAATCAAATAAATCAATAAATAAAAAAATAAAAAACAAAAGCATGCAATTAATCCTTACACCAAGTGTGAAATTCCAGGCCTGAAGACCAGATCTGAAAATACTCAAAAGGACAAACAAATCCTCGTAGCCATAGTTTTTCTTATAATACATTGGTGAATATATATATATTGAGTTGCCAGAAACTCAAGGAATGAAAGCTAAGTGGAAAAAATGTCTCCTGAGTACATGTCAAAGTGTTTCGATCTGATCAGATGTTCTCCCTTTTCTATTATAAAGCAAACACACTCTTGCATGACTCAATTAATACACAAACATGATAAACCTACTGGAAACAAAATAATTGTGTTTTCCCTTTCTTATATTATTATATATGCCAGATAGACGATCAGTTTAAATGCAATGCTTTATTAATCAAAGATGAGGTGGTTGCCTTTCTCAAAGTCATTCAAATTTAATGTTTGCAGCTGCTGATCACCTAGCACTGTATCTTTGATGTTTTGCATTTTTCCTTATATTTGACAATTCATTAGCTGTTTCCTTATGCTATTTCCCCAAGAAAGTTACACATTAAGTTTTAAATACAGAGATGTAAGCGTATACCTGAACAGTTTCTTGCCTATGAGTGATCTTGCTTTGATGGATATATTAAATTAAGACATTTTTTACATTAACAGAGCTGTGTAGACTGGAATTTCTCATATCACAGATATACTCTTATCACTCTGGTAAACATTACCTGAATGGTACAGTATGTACTTCAAACTTAACATGATACAGATAGAAGAGGTGGTCACTAAGATCCTCTTCTCAACCGACTGAACAACTCCAAAACATTCAAAGTTGTTATCAAGGCTACAAACCAGAAGTTTCCCTAATGGAGAAATACTCCAATTTCTTTCACAAAAATAAGGGATATTCAAAGTGCAGGTTTTAAAGGAACCTCAGGAATTGAAGTACAAGTGCTCCAGTACCAAATACAGCTCTTAACTGCAGCTTTGTACAATTCTACCCATACACTCTTCAGTGGAAACTCCTATCACTTCCACATCAGGTATATCCTAAAATTTCCCTGCAAAACTAACCTGACCAAAACTAATTCTTTTTTTTGCCTTTTATTATGTATTCTAAATTGATGGGGAAAGAAGGGGAACAAGCTTGTGTAAACCTGCCACATCTAAATAATGATTGCTGAAATCCCATTCTACAAGCAAAGGTGATTATGTATGAAACAAATATTTTGAACCTGCCTCTCCTGCCAGATCATCAGTAGCATGGTATTACCACAGACTGATTGTGTAACACCTGCAGTACCAAAAGAAATAAGAGCTTCAATTACCTCCACAACACAAGCAGGCAGAGCTACTTTCGCACATGCTCAAGAGGCAGATGTATTGAGCCTCAATGCGCTATTTCAACATAGCTGCTGTGCAAAGAAGTGCAGCAATTTAAATTCTGCCAAATGCTGATTTTTTGAAAACAGTTAATGATTTTCCCACACTGTTGAATGCACCTTTACCCTTCTGTGACATATTTATGGAGCAACTGTCTCTTCTTTGGCCTATACCAATATTCAAAGCTGCACATACAGACGAGTTATGTAGTTATAGACAGTATAGGAGACCAGCAACGTCTCAGACACTGTGGTTAAAAAGTAATCTTTCTACATCAACTTTGAACAAATAGAGCTTTCAGATGGACCAGACTCGTGCAGAAACCCATCTCTGAAAGCAAGACAGTCATTCTTTTCCCATCTGTATGGTCCCAGAAAGTCTAGCCTCCAGATTTTTTTCTTCTAAAAAAGAACACATTTTCTTCTCCAAAATTACACTATCTCGCTTAGTGTGTGCCTTAAAACTTGACCACTTGTACATGCATGAATACAGCAGGCTTTACTCAAAGAGTTAGAGCATCCTCTAGAATGGCAAGTTAACTCAGGCCTGTAAGAAGAATTGTTTTCCAAGAAAAGCCCCTAAAACTGAAGCAACGTTAAATTCACCAACCACAACAAATAAGCCTTGTGGGAAATAACCAGTACACTGGATAAAACAATCAAACATTTACCAGATGACAGTCCTTGTTTTCTTCTTGTGCTCTTCAAGGTATTTGACAAAATAACTGTTATTCCTTCTGAAAGTTTGCTGAAGGTAGAGTTAAAAGCCAGCTAGGGCTATTCTGAAATACTGTTCAAGAATAATCCTATTTACATCTAGTACTTGAATATGTACAGACCTTAAATTAATTTGCTGTCCATATAGTGGTGGTGGGGTGTTTCAGCCCCTGTGTTTTAGGGGGCTTATGTGCCTCTGAATCACCTAACAAGGATACCGTGTCCCATGCAACATCGAGCACCACCTACTGGGCATTACATAGAATCCATACACAAAATCTTTCTGAGTGAATAACATGCCTGAATTAAGAATTTCTTCTGGAATCAAACACGGTAATGCAGAATTGAAAGGAATCTCCTGGGCTCATGGGTTCAGTGTGCTGTTATCACAGACAATCTCACCACATAATTTTTCTCCTAAGGGTATCACACTAAAAATTACAAGAAACATCCTTAAATGCTAAAACATTTTCTGAATATTAAATAATTTAAATATAATTTGAATTGGTTTTGAGTTCACTATAAATGTATTTTTTTTTTAAAAAAATCAACTTGTAAGTATCTGAGTGTTAAAGGCCAGGAATTCACAAGCAATTTAAGCTCTTAAATAAAAGTTCCCATAGTAAACATTAAAAATATTGAAAAACGCTTCCAAAGTATAAAATTGCAGACCTTGTTAATTAGGAAGTAACACCCTCTCTTTCCAAATTATCCTACTTCCCTTGTTCAGACTGTGTAATTTATTATGGAGTGAATGAGTAATTCATAGGTACTGTGAGACCTTGGCAAATGCTGCACAAAATCAGCTGTGAACACATTGTTTCACCTTTAAGCCACTTTGCTGTAGTTGTGTTCACTATCCCAGCATCTATGTTTTACTGGTGGTCACATTCTTCTCAAACCTGAAATCACCAATATTTGCACAACAACATGCCTCCACACCTACCCCGCAAAACAAGAATGTATAACATATGCTAAAGTCTATGAATGTAATCACATGCCCTGAAATTTCAGAAGGAATTACAGCTGTTTTGTCAAGTATCTTGAAGGCTCAAGAAGAATCATTATATCAGTGACAATCAGTGAGATTATAGATGTTAATTTAGAAGTTTTGTGCCTTTTTTAAAAACTGGGATGGTAACAGACACTTTGCAAAAAAATGCTTTCTTTTCCAGAAAAATATTAAATACCTGAAAAAACCCCCAAACCCTAACCCTCATACTCTGGTTTCAGGAATTCACACTACCCTGAATTTAGCAGCTTAGGAGAAAACAGCCAACTCAAAGATGCTTAACATTCCCTGTACCTCAGTCTTCCATGTAGTTCAGAGGAGAGACAGGGAAAAGGCAAAAATGTGTTAAAGAATTTAACACATTAATCATAACGGCAGCAATACCATGAGTTCTGCTCTAAGTCAAGAGAAATCTCAAATACATCATGTTTCTGGTTCCTGACTGCATGAAGTAGGTTAGACATTGATAGAGGCACAAAAGGTGTATGGCTAAATGAATACAGATCCATTTCCAACAGGGGTCTAAGATATTTAAGGTATATATATCCAGTGTATATATCCATCGCTGTCTGTTTTTATTAATAAACATTTAACAGTGAATTTGGGACTAATTTTTCTCTTTTTTACACTCTAAACCCCAACAGCAAAAAGCTGTAGCCATAGTAACTCTGATGCCACTATTAGAAAGAACTGCTTGCATCCACTCAAAAAAAAAAAGTGGTTTTATATTGAAACATCTGTACTGAAATAGCAAGGGTGGCAGCAAGGCATTTGCTCCTGTGTCATAAAAGCAAACACATCCAACGACCAGTTTAGCAACACTTGCCAATAAAATGGGCAGGTTGTGACATTCTGTGCTGCTTTTTTTTTCCCCCCTCTTTTTTCTTCACAATTCAGGTGGTTACATCAAAGAGACCACAAGGCAAAGGACATCACCTGGGACATCCTAGCCCCATTGACATCAACAGTCCATCTCACAGTGATTTTGGTAGGGACAGGATTTGGTCCACAGTTTACAGCTGTGGAGAGATTCTGAGCAGGATAAAGTCAGAAGTACACTGAAAAAAACATTTACAGCAGTGTAAGCTTCCTGCACCTCCATCTTGAATGTATTCTGAATGTAGGAGAGGTGTTCATGCCACAGTTATAATCCCAAAGGTGAGAACATCCTAAATTCATTGTAGCAGATTCGATAAGGAACCTTTCAAAATCAACTAGTAATAACAGCATGGGTGAAGATGAACAGCAAAAATTCTCTCCCTCCATGCAATCCCTTGTAACGCAGTATCTCTGCATTCAGCACGTTAGCTAACTAAATTCATTTTCTCACTTCATCGCTGCAGTCTTCACAGCACTATAACCCCAATTATAGAGTGACAGCAGCATTAAGTATTTATTAGACACGACCACCTCTACCCTCCTTTCACATAACCACGTCCTACAAAGAAGATGCAGGAGAGAGACCCCAGATACATGAGTAAGCTACTATTATTCACAAAGTTTCCCTCAACAGTCTTATAACTGAAGCACTTTCTTAAACTGCAGAAAGATCCGAACTGGGAGCAACAGCTAACACCAACGTCCAAGCAGTTCCAGTGGGGAAGGCAGCTCAAGCTGGCAAGAGGCCGAGGGGCAGAGTCATTTTGCAGCTTCCCCAGTCACACCAGTGACGTGACAAGGGTGGGTCTGGGAGATAATCCATGCCTGGCATACCACAAACAGCCACAGTCTGAACCCTATTTGTCAGTACCGCTTTAAAGACAGAACTGCTTATGGCTCCCATGTAGATTTAGCCAGGCTTTTTAATCAGCAAAACCAGAATCAAATAGCAAAGACCAGGAACACCTGCAGCGATGCCCAGCATGTTACTGGCTTTTCCCTGCTTTTATTAAAGGGTTCCTGAGAATGTGCCCTGATTTCTTTTAGAATAGTTCTTTTACATATTCCCTGCTGGAGCAAGTGGTAGCTCTATAAATGCCTCAAAAAGGCATTTAATTTAGATTTAATAGGGAAGCAAAAAAAAAATATCTATGGGTTCTAAAAGAACACTTACAGCAGTTTAATGAGTACATGGGATAAATCTGGGCAAGAAATATTCCAGCAAGACACCACAGTGCCTGGTTTAGAGTTCATTATCCTAGGAGATACACTTGCTTAGTTTACGTTTGTGATTAAATTTGCAATAAAAGTTGCAACCCAACTGAACTTCAACCCCCTGTTTTTTAATGTGAATTAGCAAACTCAAAAGCAGAAAACCCACCACTGCTTCATCAACTTGTACTCATTGTGGACATTTACTGAAAATAAGTCCCTAGAAGCTCATGCACTTATAACAGTCAGGATACTGTGTATTGTCTCTCACTTGCCAAATTCATTTGCAGTAGTTGCCCTATTGAGGATGTGCTTTAATCATCGATCCAACCATGCAAAACCTACCAGTGTCTCTATGTCTCCCTCTCCACCTCTTACCTCTTTTTCTTTTTCTTTTTTTTTTTTAAAGCATTCTTCCTTTTTAATCCATCTGTAGTAACCATCATTCCATGTCAACTCCTGGCTTTTGTTCATGCTTTGAGCTCTCTTCAATCTCAATTTTTTGATCCCGGAGGCTACTTTTGGGCCTAATCCTGTGACTGCCCTGCATATAGGGCTACAGCAAAGCCGGCCCTCTTCTCTACAACAGAATTGAGCAAACAAGTACAGTGACAAAGCTCTTTCTTATCTGTGCAGATAAAAAAAAAAAGTACTTCTGTCTAAACTGCACACAGGTTCAAATACTCAAGGAAAGAGAATAGATGCAGCAGCAAGAAAAGATGATGTAGCAGCATCAGACAAATGTCTTCACAATTAAATGGCAACACACTGGGTCTCAGGGCTGGGCTGCTGTTATCCATTTAGTTAGTTGCTTCTACTCCTCCTGTGTGGACTGGATCCCATTTTGTATGAAGCTCTGCTGACTGCAACTCAGTGTGAGCAATAGTTGGGCTTTAAGCATCTAATGGCCTCTTGTGCTGGAAGACTCCTCAGTGACTCTCCCAAGAGCCATCCATGATTGCTTTGCTTCATTGGAGAGAGCATTCGAGATTGTGCTGTTTAAGGTGAGAGTCCTCAGTGGGGACAGGCTTGATTTTGCATTCCTGGTTTTATCTGATATGAAAGACATTTGTCTTGTGGCTCCTTCCACAAAGCACAGCAATGTCCTCCCACTGCAGTCACCCAGCAGCATGCTCACACTTCAGGGCTATGCGGTAGACGAGTGTCAGGGCTTGTTTTCTTTGTGCAATAGCTTGAAAAATCATGTTCAAGATTGACCACAAACATTTCTGTGAACAAGTTGTCTTTTTTCATATCCCTTCAAGCAGGGCACCAATAGGCCACCTCTTAACACTGCCCTTGAAAGTTCTTATATTAAATTGTACTTGCTGATACAGCCAATAAATGCATTAAAGGACTTATTAGGGTTTTGATACATGTATCGTAGCCATACGGTTGCTTTGTTATGAAGTTCAATTAGCAGTACCTACTCCAGAGAGATTGGGGAAGGTGCATTTATAATGAATTCCTGTCCTGCATTTTAAGGTACTCAGAGGAAAGGCACCCTAAGTGCACAGCATTACTATTAATAGCATGTCTTTGCACTGGCTCATAAATATCTGCCCTGCTTCTTCTCGGTCTTTACTTTTCTCCCATTTTCAGAAAAATTACCATATTTTAGAAAAACAAATGCTAATTGGATGAAACCTCAGGAAAGAAAATGCTCAAATAACCTTGGAAATTACAATTTTTTTATGATTGAGTATGTTTATTTCGGGCAGTAGTACATGTAAACTAGGAGAAAATGGGAATATAAAAATATATAGGATGGCTACCGCATAATGGTTTCTTGCAGGAGGAACAACAATAAATATTTAATAAAAATGCAAATATAAAGCCATCTGAAGAGCAACTTCTGCCATAATTTCACAGGGAGAGACCAAGTGCAGCTGGGTTAACGCCCTGAACTTCCTTCAAGAGCTGGGCCGTCAGCAATTCATTCCCCTGCACCTAGAATAGATCGAGCTGAATTATGTATGTTTTGGAAATCCTTGGCAGTTTGTATTCATCACTCCGACACAGGAGATACAGTTACTGCATATTGTTCCATCCAGTGCCGCTTGACAAGCTCTCCTCACAAGTAAAATGCAACGGCAGAATGGAGCTTGCTTTCAGCTTGCTGAATTATCTCCTTGGCCCCCATCTGGGAATGGGCAGGTGACTGCACCTGCAGCAAGCAGAGCCTGGTGCAGAGGAGATGGCATAAACAAGGACAGAAAATTGGGTAGTTGGCTTAGACTCTGGGCAGCAACTGTTAAAGAGCTGTGTCCAACAGCAGATGAAAGGACCTAAAGACTATTTATGGTATGTTGTTTTCTTTTCTTATCTCTTGGATATCTTTCAAGACATATGATCCAAATGAATGAGTTCTTTGTAAGAATTAAATACTGAAACATATTTAACTGATCATATCATTGCACACCTAACAGGAAGCATAAATAATTTTACTATTTGCTTTCTTAGTATAACAAAATCTTTTTTTTTTTTAAGACGTGTTGTTTAGATCAGTAGAGAAACTTCAGTTACAGAAATCTTGCATGAAGCACTGGTTAAGATTTGCACTGGGCTTCTGGATGATGACCAGTCTTTCCTGGGCTGCAGGCAGCACCTTTACTTTTAGAAATGAAGATTCATAGAATGTAATTTGGTAGCCAAAGCTAGGGCCATTAGCCTGTGGTCAGACCTGCTCACAAACAGAGATTTAAAATGAAAACAATGACTTAAACACACCTGGCTGTGAGCACTCTAGGCTGCTTGTCAGTGCTCTGACTGCTCAGCTGAGCCAGCGTTGTGAGGAATAAAAAGGTGCAGGATTCATCCACATGCACAAATCTACTACAGGGTGCACTCAGGATGTTACTTTGTTTTCTCCCCAGGAATGCCTGGCCAA
>VZSZ01001515.1:390009-514218 GCA_013398815.1 Ibidorhyncha struthersii
CAAAGTTAAAACTTCAAAAATTTGTGGCACCACATCTCTGCCGAAGCACTGCAGCTCAGAGTACCATGTGGAAGTCCATTACATCCATCTACCAAAACTTCTTCAGCAATATTTGAAATAAGGTAGCCACAAAGCAAAAGAAACTTTTACTGGGACCTGATGTTGCTTTCCCTGTTTATCCTCAGTTCCTCCATCTGCCAGGGAAATAGGAAGTGCCCAAACTTGTAAATGGGATGATCTTACCAGCCAAAGGTACTTGACAGCATCAGTGACACTGTGCCACAGCCAAAACTGGTGTCAGCTTGTGAGATTTCACAGGAGGCAGAGAACTTGCTCCAGTTTTCGCCATTGAGAACGGGGCTTTTGTAGTACATTTTTTTCCTCTGAGAACTAAGACAACCGACAAAAGTATTTTTCTGTCTGTGCCTTGGAAAGAAAAGGTGAGTTCTCTGTCAGTTCTGCAAATTCTGTCTGACACCTGAAAGCAAAGCTGTGATATTTCTGGCTGTTATACCATTGATAGCAACAAAAATGCAGCATCTTAGACTGTGCTGGATAGCCATAAAGTCAAACTTAGGCCTGAGGAGACTGGTGTCCTTGGGCATCCTCCACCAGAAGAGCATGCCTGGCTATCTGCAGAGGGAGAAAGGCTTTCCAAGAAGGAATTCAGGCTCTGTGTTGATCCTTACTCCGAGTCTGCTGCTGGCAAAGCAGCCCACTCAGACTGCAGAGGGGCAGTCCTATGTCTTGGCCTCCATACGAGAAGTTTCCACTTGGGAAACATATTCCTGGTGAATTGTTTTAAATGTTAGGGCCTGAGCAACCCCAGAGGATACACTCTTTGCTCAAGATTGCCTTTTCCAGGGGAATAGGTAGAGAGCACTCACCTAAGCGGAAGCTGCAAAATGTGAATTTTATCCTTTTGTGTGGCTTTTGGTTTGACCTTTTGTTCTCTATTTGAGCCCTCTGCCATAGGCAGTAATCGGGTTCCTCATGGGCATTCCTGGGAAAATCACTGCTGTCTTACTCATGTTTGGGACTCAGTAATGAGCTTAACGTATGCAATATTGCTTCCTTCACCTTACCATATTTTTAAAGAATCCCTGCTCATTTTTTCTCCCAAGTTGTCTTCTGGTGCAGGACCATGGCATGGCCCCATTTCTCTGTGCCCAAATGTCATGCTTTTCTCTTTGAGCACACTCCTGTTAGAGGCCAGGATAAAGTCTCCCATCTCTCTATGAGGGCTGTGAGCAGCAGCAAAGGACCAAACCCCTACATCAGGGGCAAAACACACTTGGGCCTTTCTGTAGCTTATGGTATTCTTGTTTGCCGGACACAAAACGAGTTGCTGAAACTTAGGCTGCAAGGCAAAAATGACGTCTTCCCACTCTTCTGCTTCTCTCTTTGACTTCTATTGGTGCACCCCTGGGGAATGGCTTTGGTCTTCTAATAAGCTGCAGGAAAGCTGAGGGTGATCCATCAGCCATAAACTTCTGCAGTGCAAAGGTACTTCAAGCTCACCACTTTCTTTCCTGGACCTGTTGTAGCCTAGACACAGTGGTGGGACAGCAGCCAATAGAGCAATGCCAGGCGCTCCTGCCAGTAGCAGTTTCTTTATACTTGTGAAATGGTGCAAAAAAAATAATAGTGCCATCAGAGGTATACTTGCATTCAACCTTCCTCTGTTAACATTCTTGCTTTGATAGCAGGACAGTACATTTTGACGGTCTGTCACTAAATGTCTGCATTTTGTTCTTTCTCTTGTTCACTGCTCAATACATAATAATATTTTGTTTTAATTGACTTTAAATATAAATATTCTATCTGCAGTGTGTTCTAAAAACTTACACCTGTGAGTAGTTTCCCATAAGGCCAAAATTTTCTTTTGAGAAGGATTTGATAACAAGTTGAGTATGCTGGCTGATTCCCAACCAATTATTTATTCAGAGAAACTTCTGCTTGTGAACAGACTGCAAAGTCCTCAGATCTGTTTCTTACTTAGAATTATTCATGGGTTTACTCAGTGACAGATAGTTGGTCTGCAAAAATGTGCATTTCACAATTTTTCACCTGAAGAAAGCTCAGTCACTCAGGGATCTGGGAACGTGACAATCAAAACAAGAAATACAACACTGTGCTGCAGTTGGTATGCTGACATAATGCAATACAGTGTCCTGTAAAAATACTCGAAGATGCTCAGATTCTAGGAAAAATGATGTTTTTTTTTTTTTAGTTAGCCTTTACCTGGCCAGTAACTTGCCTCCAGAGGTTACAAGCTGGGGGGAAGTAGAGACACATATGTACTACAGTGAGAAATGAACCTGTATGTAGTACAAGAAATTACAGAGACGAGATTTTCAACCATCTTGAGGGCCAAACAGTCCTCCATCAGCAACTTCAAACTAAGAGCAGAGACAGGACCAGGCAAGAAACATCACCCTGTTTTCCTGGGGTAAAAATATCAAATATCAGCAGAAAATTGGACCAGAATACACATTTGGGTGACAAAAATCTTGACTGACACTGATGAAAATTTTCAAATCAATACTACGGTTTCACCTGGAGCTATAGGGATCAAAAACATCTTCTGGGACTTCAAGATGGACATGAAGAAGAACAATTTCCAAAGAAATCATGATCTTAGAGGTTTTCTCATCCCAGAGGAGGTATGCTTAAGAGAAGTTAGCGCCTGACATTAAAGATGATACATCCTATTTTGCAGTTAATCTAAACACACAGGGGCAGGATCCTGAATGCACATGCATCATTGTGCTTGCTGGAAAAACACATGAGGGTTTCAAACTGGGACGTTAAGGCACAAAAAGTCAGAAGGTAAAGACAGACAGAAGGGAAATTGTGGCTCTGTACTGAACTTCAGCATCTTTAGTGAGTGAGAGGAGAGTTGCATCAGCTTTACTTCTAAAGGTACCTATGGATGGAGATTTCCACTTAGTTAAGGAAAAGTAGCCTGTAAAGGCTGTATCACATTTTCTTGAGCCTGGTCTAAACTAAAAGTGCCTTTCGTTCAGGGAAAGCAGTTAAGACAAAATACTCAAAATATTGTAAGAAATAAGCAGAACTCTTCACTTACTAGAGGATGAGTTATCAACCATTCTAAACAGCCAATATCCCAATTATAATAGGTGCAGGTAATCAGCAAACAACTGACTCAATTATGTTTTGCATATGTTTAAAAACAAATCATGTGTTAAAAGATCCATCCTACAGGTGATGCACATCACCAAGGATCTGCATGGATACTTTATGCACCAGTAACATGAGCAGATCCTCCAAGTTAGCCATCATGAACTAAAAACCCACAATGCATTGGTATCTTCTCACCAATGCTCCTCAAGTTCGGGAGACAGAGTACTTAGACTAATAAATAAAAATATAGTAATAAGTTTATACTATAGTCTGATCAGTCTAAATGCTGATACACACCGCCCTAAGTTTTTTGTTGTTCCCCCCCCCCNACTAGAGCCTTTAGATTTAGATAGTTAATCCCAAGACCCCAAAACAGAAGATATCTGACACATATTTTTGTTTGTGGAGGGTGAACTATCAAGGGGAAGACCGGACTTCTCCCGAGGCAACCTCTGATTCAACACTCAATGTTTTCTTCAGACACATCATCTCATTAACCAAACACGCATTACATTGTTATTTTCCATTAAAAGATAGAGCAAGATCCCTATCCCAGTCAAGCTGACTGGAAATCTGCCATATACTCCATCAAGGCAATGATATTTCTCTTATTCAACATTGTAAGGGGACCTGAGTAGCGAATACGAGCAATATCATCCTTGATATGATACCTCTTACACAAATTTATCCTGCAAATTTTTATTTCCCAGGAATAAACATTTTGGAGAGTTAGTTTTTATAAACTGTTATTTCACCAAGCTGTATATTTACACAGACATAATTTGCCATTCCCTTTGTTCACTCAACAGCATCCAATTATACCCTGAACTCCTTCACAGAACACTTAATTTCCCACTTTAGCAATTCCTACCGTGTTTCAGCTAACCTTTCTGTTAAGACTCTCTCTCCGATCTGTTAATAGCTCTGGCCTTTAGGAGGTGCAGATGCACTGACAATTCCCACCAAGTCCTTTTCCCATGGCACTAGGGCCTTCCTCCCCAGCTGTGCACTTGCGTCTTCCTCACCTGGTTTCCACTACACCCCTGTCTCCTAAGCTAAGAATTTGTATTCCTCTTTTTGACTAATATTTTGTCACACAGGCAAGATCTCACTGAGTCATATTTATTGCTGCCTGGTGCACTCTGTAAACCTTTACATTTTCCTTCCTACAAATTATAGGCTACAGTAATATACACCCTGTAACCATGCATTAACATTCAGTCTATTTTTATTTTGCCTAAGTGCTAGCACTGACTTGGAATCGTTCTTGCTTCAGCACCAGGGGAGAAGGGAGAAAGAGAATGATTTTGCAATTAGTGATGCCCAACTACACTCCTCCAGAAGATGACTACAGCTGCTGCAGAATAAGGCCAATGCTGAATGTTTTAAAAACCTCCCTAAATTTTCTTCAGTATCCTTAAAGCAACTGTAATTAGATCCAGAATAATTTCCAAACATCTTAATTGTGTAAGCCCTGAGAAAACAAGAAACGTTTCAGACAGTGACCACTATTTTGAGAAAAAATAAAAACAACTGCCTAGATTAGGATAGGGGAGATTTCGTTTATTTGAGGCACAAAGAGGTTTTGAAATTGTCCTTAACAGCCAGCTTCATCTTTAAGTACTAAACCACTTTTTTAAAATACACCTTGAGTGTTTTCAGTCTCTTTTAAAAGTACCTTTCTCTGGCCTTCCTGGTAGATAGCACTTCTTTCAAACTGGCTTTGATCAAGTAATGTAAAGCAGCGGTCTATATGTTAAATGCGAGGCTACCCTCTAGTGGTGACAGTGCTGGGTCTTCTCCATGGGACACAAGCCGTCCATCAGAAAAGGACGCAGCAGGGCTGTTCCCTGTATATTAAATGCCATCCCAAATGCAGGCATTTGCTCTCTGTGCAACGTTTTCATTTTTTTCTTGCACCTTTTCCATTTAATTTCTTTGCTACTCGCTTCTTCTCGGCCTCCTGTGTGATTCCTTTTTCACTTGACAACATCCATCCAGAAATTCAAACTTTAACTTTCCCTAAACGTGACAGGGGGGTTTAGGGAATCAATGGAGTCATTTGAAAGCATCAAGATGTTTAGAGAGTGCCGTTAGTTAGCCAAATTAGAACCATTTGATTTTCAAATCTGATGCCAATTTTACAAAAGATCTGCATTTTGATTTTCACCAGTGCAGATTAACTAATTAATTATCAGGAGGAACAAACACAAATCTGGCACACCAAATGATCACTCGTCTCTAGCTGTGACTGTATACAAAAAAAGCCTAACATCCCTTCCCACTACTGCTTTTACTAATCTCAACACCTACAAAACCTGAGTAAATGAGAAAACAGACCAAACAAACAGACCCAACAGACCCAGCAGAATATAGTGCCTCACCATTGAGAAAATGAGAGCTCAGCAGCAACTGAGGATCTTCACTCATAGGGCACGGTGGCTTCTGTGGAGCCAACACTGCTCAGTACCAAACTATGCAGCTTTCAGTCCTTTCCTTGAGTTAGGCTATAGGTCAGCAATGCAACACTGGGGGCTCATAACGCATAGAAAATACAATGCTCAAACTCCTTATCAGCATTTAAAAAAAAGTCTAAGCTTTCCTGAAAATAATTTTGCACAGCAGGTGGCATTAGGCTGTTCCACTCATTAATTTTAGTTGATTATTAAATTATTATTTTTAATATAATTAATTAAGCATCAGTAGCATGGGTTTGGTTCTGTTCTCAAACGATTTATGTTGTAAAAATCTTGCAATCATTTTCATGAAGACTGATGCCTCTCAGTTTGTGTGTATGTATAGGAATATAAAAGGACTGTCAGCTGCTATTTTTGTGTTCTACCATCCTGTGGATTTGTCAGCGTTTAATCAAAAGGAGATTTCATTCTAAACATTGCTACAGAATAGCAAGAGGTGGTACACGGTAATCATAGACAAGACTGAACAGAGCAAAAGGAGGGAGAAATCCATCTCTGTTCTTTACTGTGTTCCACTTTTTCCTTCCAGTGATAGTTAAAGGAAAATTTGACATGGTTTCTTTTGGGCAATAAAGACCTGAAATACTGCACACAAATCAAGATGGAATTTGCTAGTCAACATTGGTGTGCTCCCAGGTAAGGGTACCATGGTACAGAAAGGAAAATGAAAACACTGGAGTACCTGGGAGAGTAAAGAGGACATTACTGAGGGTAACCCACCCTCAAAGGCAACACGAGATCAAGTTCAGGCTCCCCACATACCCTCTAGCAAACATGTCAAACCACATCACCTGGAATTTTTTTTTTTTTTTTTTTGTGAAGTTGGTCTGAAAATGTCCTGGGAACCATGAAAGTTTGGGAAGTTTTATATCCTGCCAGTTTCCTCCTAGCAGTTTAATGCTCTTGCTGCCAACCCAGGCTGTCAACAGACAATGTATTTGTTTTAACCTAAAGCTAGTTTTCAAACCACTGAATGACTTCAGGTCAACTGAATGAACTATGAGGTTTTGTGTGAAGTTTCATTTTCCTTACTCAAAACTAACTGAAAGAAAATATGAATATGATTACAGCAGGCACAGAAATTGATGGATATCAGCCATTGTCCGATGAAAGCTCTGTGATGTGAGAATAAGACTATGAAGAAACAAGTTTGAATAACGTGTTTGGGTGTCAGTCTCCAGCAAATTGCAAAGTCCCATAGTAAGTGTGATTCCTTTGACTTCTGACAGTTTGGGCGAAACAAATTTCAGAAGCTGCCTGCTATTTGGGATACTAGAATAGTTTGCCAGTGGAAAAATCAGGTGTTAGTGACATTAATGTTTTAGTCTGATTTAAGTCTTCCACCTCTGCTAAGGAAGCATCAGCTGATGCTGTAAGTGTAATTTATTTTATTGATCCATGTCTCAGTGTGGAACAGCGTGATCTTCCCACAGCCCTTTCTTGGGCTTGGAGGCTGTTTTGGAGGTAATGGCTCCAGACCCGTGCTTTTGCTCCCAGAGAATGCTGCCAGCATGCCTAAGGCTGACACAAGTAGAGAACTGCCCAGCTGTGCTGTCTGATTCATGCTGGCTTTCTGATCTCTGCAAATTTTTATCTACAACTTAAGCCTTATTGGCACAGCTATGTCCCCTTTGCCAGCATGGCTAACTCACTCAATCTACATGCTCAGACTTCTCTTCTGATTATTTCCAGGTTCTCTGACTTCTCTGGGGTTATTTTCAATTGATATAATTGTTAGTATTACATGTTAGTCCTGAAAGTATATTTTTCTTTATAGTTTTCTCAGTGCTACATAGATGTTCTTAAAATGCAGGGTATTTAGAAGAGAAGAAACACAGACTGAATGTCTATATTCTTCTATTTCAGGGCTTTTCTAGAAAATCTCCTTATTGCTAGCCTCTCATAACCATGTGCAGTGAGTAAAATGCAGAATACTTTTCTGATATAACAGCAATAAATATTTTAGTGGTAACTCGTTATTGTAGGTCTTTGTTATGTTTTAAAAAAATGAAGTTACCTCTGTCATATCAGTTTTTAGGTAAAGTCCATGAGTAAACGCTTTTGATAGCTAGGTTTTACAGTGCAAGCCAAGAAAATGTTATATATAAACAGAGATATGGAAATTATTTATTACTGTCACTGGAAAATGTTACATAAACCTTTCTGCATTCTTCGTACCATCTAAGAACAAGCACAAGTCTCATTTGCCTCATACCAAGTGATCTCACGTGGTATGCTGAATTACGAGCCTAAAGAGACATCAATCACTGTGGAATTCCACAAGTCATTAGCTTAAAGGTGAGTAAAATTTTTAAAAAAAAGCAGCACGGGGCAGCGGGGGGAAGAGAGAACAAGTGGCAAATGTGATGTTATGTAATTAACATCAAAATTGCTAGTATATATCTTGTTATAGCTCAACATCAGCAAGACTGGCAGAACCATGCTCCTTTTTTAAACAAAAAAGTTCATACTTAATAATCCTCATTCATTAATGCTAAGTAGCTTGAAACAGTTCCCAGTACCCAGCACAGCGTTGTTGGCATAACAGCTTCCAATCCTGTGAAAATGTTCTATTTTTGTAATGCAGCTTAATCGGTGTTAATACACTTCCAATTCACTGAAAGGCAGTAATCACCATCAAGACACTTGGTATTTACACAGGAGCAATGTGTGTAATTCCATCAGAAATGCACTGCACTTCAGTATTCAGGATAACATGGCTAAAGGCTTCAAAAAATTTGTCCCATTACATACGAATGTCTGCCTTCCAGACCTTTCTAAGTAATCTACACGTATCTGGTTTGAGTTTAAGGCAAAGCCTAGGGAAATATTATTTTTATTATTAAATGAGTAAAAGCTCAACTTTTTCAGTATAATACCATCCACCAATATAGTTATTTCTCTTCTGTTAAATGAAATGTTCAATTTAATTAGGGAAATTCTCAGGGAAGATCCAATTTCTGTCAGCCAATGGCAGGCACACAGGCTGGAAGAAAATAGCTGTTCTTTAACAAAAATTAGGGCATTTTGCTTTATACTTTATCTTGCTCTAGCAATCTATGTTTGGTCAAAAATGCAAGCAGAGATGTATCCAGGTAATGAATCAAGGCACAAACTAAACTTGGGTAAAAAACAGAGAGTAGGATTGAACACCTTCTTGTCTCAATACAGTTCCTCAAAGGGCTCCTATGTGCTACACATTTTCTTTGGCTTTGCTAAACCCAGTGGCTTCTGTTCACTTGAAAGCTGCTAAAGTTTTCAGTGAAAAATCTATTGAGCTTCAGCCTTAAACAAGGCTTTCTTCAGTCACCTATGAAAAATGTGGGCAACGTTTATTCCTGACAAACAACTTAATTATGGTTTAATTTCACCTAGGGAAAAGAATGTCTCTATACAAAGAGCAAAATTTACAACTAATCTTCATTAAAACTCTTCACTGAGAAATACAGAAGAAACCTTGCATCCAGACCTATAATTGGTTACTGTCACTTCCCCCCCACACTTTCTTTCAGTAATAGTAAAGTTATCCTTGTTTTCATGCTGCACTCTATTCTCAGTTGTGCGAATAGTATAGCCAAACCCATAGCTCCCACCAAGGCACCATTATCGCCCAGAAAAGTGAGAGGAGAGTTTTGCACTGTGCCAGGAAGTCTCTGAGATGATCCATGTGATGTACAGGTTGTCACCTGAGGCCAAGCAGAGCAGGATCCCTGTGAACTAAACTGCACAGGGAAATATAAGGAAGCATCTATTTCTAGCTGTTTAGCAGTTAGCACCTTGCTTGGGACTGGGTAGAGATGTCTTCTCTTCCACACTATTACAGCTGGGTCTGTCAAAGCCTTCCTCCACACTCACTTTTTTTCTTTTCTTTTTTGAAACCAAGCATTTCTTTCAAAACATACCTACCAGCACCTCCATTTTATGTGACATATGACAAAATTACGATGAAGCTAATATGAAGAAATGATAGATTTTGCAACGCCCTACCTAGTTGAAGAGGTTTCAGCTTTATTTTTTCATCTCTAAGGAAGATGCCTCAATGGCATCTGCATGAGGAAAGGGGGAAGAGGAGACTCAGAGCTGAGAAATCCACTCCACCCTGTAAAAATAGAAACAAACCAAACCATCCTTAAAATGAAGAGTAGAGCATGTGTGTGCAAAACTTGCTAACCTAGTGATCAGGACATTCTCCTAGGAGGAGAATTTACGTCTTTTATAGAAAGCCATCACTGGATAAAATAAACTAGTCCTTGGAGATGGCACTGAAAAGTCAATGTTTCCTGCCAGATGGTACAGCATGGGGCCTGCAGGAGTTCCCCCAGCTTTCAGCAGCCACTCAGTGCCCCAAGGAAGCCCAAAATACCAGAAAAGAGCATCACCATCTCCATCACAAATACTTCTTGATGCAAAAACAAAAGTCCAGATTGCTACACAACCATCAGAAAGATGAAGATAAGAATCTGGTTTTGTTTTTATTTTTATAGGCCAGCACAAAATAAAGTGTGAGGAGCCTGATAAATGCAAAGAGCATGGTGCCATGGTTACCGGTGCCATTAGATTCCTGACTGAGCAAACTAGCTGCAAAAATGATTTCTGTATAAACAGAATTACTCAATTATGTTAGCTGTGTGTCTATAAAATGTGATGCAATTGGATTTCACAGATGCAGGATATGGTGTGTGTTTGCTCCGTCTGCTTGTAGACTCTTCAGTAAATACTCTTGCTCTGCTCAGCAGTCACACTGCTTTCATACTGACTTCACGTATTATACCAGCTTTGCACTGTCAAGAAATGGGTTGACATGGAGCTGGCTGCAATTGTGACTTTGTTCTCAAGTCCTCTCCCGTATTGTTCCAGGCAAAATAAAATATGCCCCAAAAGATTAACTTTTGCCTCTCTCGAGGAAAATATACATTTACCTTGCATGACATAGTAGAGACTAAACAAAGCACCAGGATTCTCCAAACCTGAGTGTCATTCCTGTCTCTGAAATTAGAAGCATAGCATGATATTGGTTGCAGTTTATCTGGTCTAACTGTAGGCCAAAATTAGTGCTACCTTCAAAGTTAGAGCAGGTTGCTGAGGGCTGGTCCAGCTGAGTTCTGAACACATCCAAGGATGGAGATTTCACAGCTGCTCTGGGCCCCTGTTCAGTGTTTTACCAAGCTCACTGACACGTTTTTCCATTGGCTAGGTTTGTAAGATGAAGCAAGCATCATCATCTTGCTTTGCCTCTATTTTCACAAGTGCAAAGTGGGAATAATACTATAATCATCTTTCTTAAAGTGGTCAGAGATCTGCTGATGAAAAGCACGGTGATAGCCAGTTATTCATTTCTACTTACAAGATTCGAACTTAAGCCTGAAATAGCAACAATTTTAAAAGTAAGCATGCAAAAGCTAACAGTTTTTTTCTAGAAGTAGAAGGAAGAGCAATTAAATCATATTCCCAGATCAGTGCTGCATGCAGCTGCTGCTTGCAGAGGTGAGATGTCAGTGTGGATGTTAGGGATTTTGCATCAGTGACATGATCCCAGAAATGAGAATCCCAGAGATTGAACCATTCCCTCTCATGGGATGGAGGTTTCCTTCACTGAACAGAGCAGCAATCACCGGTCTAACAGTCGAGAGACAAAAACTACTGAGGGTGTTTGATAATCCAGCAACAAAGCAAATCCTCTAGGACTCCAAGGAGGAGGCAAGATCCTGCTGGGAGGCAAGCATTTCTTGTCTGGAATGCAGGATGATATGAAGTGAAACTGCAAACTAGTCATGAGTACTTGAACATTAAACAGCACCATAGATTTAAGGCATGAATATAACAGAGCAGCATAACTTCCAATACTAGGACAAAGCACTGAGGCCTGACTCTGGCTCTCAGCAGAGATTTCTACAGGACAAGAGGACAACCTGTGCCCTTGGAAAATATTGTCCTGACCAGGAAGCATTCATCTACAGCGTGCTTGCGGTAAAACTAGACAACACACACATCTGGGAATATCTGAGGGTCTACTTCCTTGGTGTCCATAGGAAATGTGGGGCACAAAGTTACCTTGAGGATAGCAGAAGGTGTATTTGGCAGGTTTATTCAGTTTGTATCACAAGCAAAATGATTATATATCACACCCAAACAGCAGCACTGCTGCGAGTGGTTATTGATGGTTGCTGTTACCCAGCACTGTAGCGACATGGATGTTATATTTAAAATAAATGACTAAATTGGTCTTAATCCCTTCTTCATGCCAACGTGTCATCACAAATTAAAGGAGGTACACTCATCAGCAGCTTGTCAACAGCATAGTCAAGTGGACAATTTCTCCCAGTCTCTGACGTGATGACAAAAATAGCATTTAAATATGGAGTAAAACCCCAGATCTTTCAATATAATTACAAGAGTTTTTTCTTCTGAGTTTCTGCCTTCAGAAAATAATCCTTGATGGTCTCAGACTAATCCAAATGGTGTCTAATCCAAATATAGCCAGCAGTATTGCTTGGTAGCTCTTTATAAATAGTACTCTTTCATATCTCACTTCACATCTCTCTACGATCCTTATCCCTTAAAAGCCTTTGATCGATGCTATGAAAGAAAACCTCTGGAATCCCCATCTTTTCCTGTGCTAATTTCAGCCACTTCACTGTCACGTAGCTTCTGTGGACAACACTTTCTCAACCTTCAGATGCTGATCGCTAATTTTGGAAAAAGACAGGTCATGGTATCCCTCCTCCTGCCACCAACACACAGAATTTACAAGTACTTCACTGTTCCCTTGGTACATATAAACACAACTTCTGCTTATTCCTTCCTTGCCCCATAGTCATAGCAAACAACCTCTGCATTTCCCACGTCCTGGGACAGCTGGGCACTGTGAATTTTGAGGAAACAACATTTGTCAGGGTTTTGACATTTTCTTTTGGTGTTTTCATCACTGAGCTAAATGTGATGGTGTAAGAAAGAGGGTAAGTTAGACAGTTCGTGAGTAACAGAGGCTGCAGGATGTGGGTAGGCTTTTCGCTGTACTCATCTCAGTCTTTGATAGGAATTCTAAGGAAGGTATCAAGGGGAAGGCGTAAATTTGGAGTCCAGTATTCTTCCAGCAAGTT
Source organism: Ibidorhyncha struthersii (assembly GCA_013398815.1). Taxonomy (NCBI): domain Eukaryota; kingdom Metazoa; phylum Chordata; class Aves; order Charadriiformes; family Charadriidae; genus Ibidorhyncha; species Ibidorhyncha struthersii. The sequence goes on from VZSZ01001515.1 coordinate 402,734, forward strand.
ATATCTATTTAAACTCAATTTAATGTCTGCGGAGTCGATGTCAGGGAAGTATCACAGAGCAAAATAGGGCTTATGGGAGTGCAGGTGGTCTGACTTGCACAATCTCACACACCACTGCCAAACCAAGAAATTATACAGAGGCACTTAGGTCTTAACCAAAAATGGTTCCTAGCCCATTTGCAATACTGAGGTGAGACTTTGAAACTGAAAGAGACAATTATTACCTTCATCCTTTGATCATTCTTTTATAAGCCATTCCCACTGCCTCAAAGAGTAAATTCAGGACAAGGGGATTAGAAAGAAAGAGACAAAAATAATAAAGGATGAAAAAAGGCAAAACATGAAAAGGATAACAATGGCACAAATACTCTAATTTCACCTCCCAGTAATGACTTTTGCTTTTAATCCTTCACTGTCTGAGAAAGGACTATGTGGATCTACAAAAGTGATTATGATATTCAATTTGTGACCACATTAAATAAATTTAGAAAACCAACAAGAAAATTCTACCAAAATGATATTGAATGTTCAAATGAATGAAGAAAACAAAGTCTTATTGCGTCTACTTCATTATCTGGTTTTCCATCTGAAAGGAAAAAAGCTGCAACTAATCACTTACTTTTCTTTTCCATTCTGTACCTACCAATAGCAACCCTAATAGCAGGGCCGATGACAGTAACAGCTTAATTTTATCGCTATACACATCCCCTCTGCTATAAAAGTGTTCCTACCTGCTAAACCTGCAAGTGCCTTAGCGAGTACAATGCTTACTCCAAGAGATGCTACCCCACAAGCTACAACCTCTGGTAATGTTTGAGGCTGTTCTTACAGAATACTAAGAGTTGAAAGAAAGCCCTGTCTGGGTGGCGCATTCCCTCTGCTTTCACACAGATTTTGCCTGGATATAAGAGAAGACTACAAGATTAGCATCTTACACTATGATAAGGTCTCACGTTGCTACCTCAGAAAAATTCTGACCTGGAAAGTTACATCTGGAGTATATTTACAGATGATGCTTATTGGCTCAAAATCTATGGTAACATGCTGAAAATGTGCAAAAAGACAGTTATATTGTCAGCAGCACTGTACAATAATGATGAAAGAAGTGTCCAGAAGACATCCACCACACTATGCGGCTTTTTTTATGAAATGTTTGCTCTGCCCTGTATTGTTTATCTTTCCTTTCAGAAATTCTTTCCTTTGCTGCTTCCCCCAGTCCCAGCAAAGGTGTGCTTAGATTTACTGGTTAGGATACCTGCACAATAGCTGTCTCTCTTGCAACCACAGAGACATCCCCATCGTTTGGGCTAAATCTTACAGAATACAAGGTTGATCTGAATATGAAACTGTGTAGGCTTTGGTATGGGTAACACAAACACAGGGGAGGGAATCCCTTCTAAGTTCCTAGCCAACGTTACTAACAACCAAAATACACGATGACAGCAGGCAGTAAAAGCATTTTTCTCCTTCCTGGAGTAGAGCACATACAGGAAGGTCTGGAGCATGAGGAGGGCACGTGCCCACCCTGCAACTCCAAAAATCAGAGTGCTGAGTTTTCAGTAGGAGTCCTTGGTAACCTCCACAATGGATTTCCGAAGCAAACCATAATGCAGAAAGCTGACAAGCACTTGTCATCTTCCTGGCAAGTCAGAAAGATGCAAGGAAAGGACTTACTAAGCACGTCAAAAAGGATGTCTCAGTGGAAAAATTCTCCTCTATGGGAGGGGGCAGCCCATCACCAGGGTTAGCTCCCTGACCACAATGACTTTGGATGTCCCAAATGAGACAATCATGTCACCTCATTTTTAGCATGCATCTTCTGATTTTAATGAGCCAAATATATGTGTCCATGTTAGTAGGTAAAGATGTGCATATGGAAATGTATTTAGAAAAGTACACACTATGTTTTACCTTCCAAAAGATAAAACAGAATATGTGTGTGTTTACAAATTCATTTCCATTTACATCCTTCTTCCTTTATATCTATCCATCTAGATAGAGGGAAAGCTGCATATATTGCTTTATCTTTCATTCAATATGTGAAGCAGTTAATGCATTTTTCTAAATATGTTTTATTTAAAACAGATATAGTCTATACTAGTACCAGTGTCTTGGAAAACAGCCATTTTAGCCACCGACTTTAAGATATTGTCCTTTTCTAATGATAAGATCTGTAATAACGGGATTTGATCTGTCAGTACTCAAGATAATCTCTTGGCGGAACATCAGGAGGCAGGTATAAGAAACCACACTATAAATCTAGCTGAGATGTTAAAACATTTTAAATAGTGAATTTTCAGTGAGTATAAGTAAATCTACTTTATCAAAGCAGCAATTGTGTCATCTCTTTTCACCTCTGCTTATTTTGGTTATTTCTAATGCACTCACATAGTTGGACTTAAGTGCTAGACAATAATTATATATACGAATAAGTGTGAAGAACAATGTTTTCACAATCACTTCCAATGCACGTATTTAGTTTTTACACTTTCTGCTGGTGTTTTTTTGGTATCCCATCCCCTGTCCCCCCATTTTTCTCCTCTATGTTTTTTATATCCACTTTCTTTTATGGTTGATAGATAGATTTGTGGGAACTTGATAGAATATGTTAAAGACATCGACAACACAACTTTAGATGGTTACTTTGGGAACCTAGAATGATTTCTTCTAGGTCATATTTTTTTTTTCCTGGAAATCAGAGACTTGTTCCCATCTCTACTAAAATTCAATGGAAGCTTCCCATTCCCCACCACACTTCACTCAGAATAACTATAGTTGGAAAGCCCTGCTAGCTGCGTACATTATTGCAACATACCCCAAAAAACCCCAAACCAAACCCAAACACACAATGCATTTGAAATTACTACTGCTTTTCCCCAGTTGCGTAATGTACCATCTATAAACAGCACAATAAAAAGAGTGGCAACATAAATAGTTATATATTCTACTACAGCTCAAGAAAGAAAAGAAAATAAGAAAATAACCCCAAAACAGATACTGTGAGACAACACAGAATTATAAATAAAAGCAGCCAACTAGGAGTTGGTTTGAAGGCATTGCAGAGACATCAAAGCATTGCACAGCATATAGTTATGGCAGCAGGGCACAGGGACCAGCAAAAGAGGAAGCATTTTCCTGTGTTTAGATTTCTATTAATTTTTTTCCCCAAAAAATTTTATTTTCCATAACATTTTGGGCTTCTCAGTATATTTTCCTCTGAAGTTTTCACTGGGAAAAAAACCCAAACTAATTACTTGACAATCTCTAAGCCTCAAGATCACGTTTCCTTGCACATGCACAATGAGAAATATTGACTAAAGCCTATAAGAAACCTTTCATTGCTGGGTACTTTGCAGAATTGATTGAAATTCAGATCTGCTGCCCAGTGGCAAATTTTGATAATTCAGTATCTATTTTCATTCCAAATCAAGATGAAAGATTGAAATATTCATAGAGTCTGTAGAACAAAACGCACTTAACAATTTTGCCGTAAAGAGAATTGACTTTTCAAAGTCATTTAAATGCTATTTTTCCCTTCTTGGCTGTACCTTCTCCTAGAAGTTAGCATGGGGACTTGTAGCCCTTATTTTCCCCAGTGAGATATTACAACCATTAGGGTTTTTTCCCCCCACCAATTCCTCTGCTATTTTTATGAAAAGACAAAAAAAAAAAAAAGGGCAGTTACTTACATCCAGAGCTTTTTCTAGCAGCATACTGCTACGTTTTTTTTTTTAAACTATGCATTTAGGTACTGAATGGAATTTCAAGATGGAAACAAAAAGATTTGCACTCCAAAGTAGCCATGTGACCATTAATCAATAAACTCAAATCACCCTAAGACCCAGATTAAAGTTACTACACTACTGACTTGAAGTTAATCCTTCCTCTCTGTCACCACACTATTGCTTAGTGCAGCCTCTTACCTTAGTTTTATTCTAGGGGAAAAAAAAGAAAAAAAAACCAAAGCAAATTTAATTTTTGACCCAAAGCAAAATAGGAACAAATACAAGTCTCATGTGGTCCACAGAATGGGAAACACTTTTTTTTTTTTCCCCCCCAATATATATTTTTAAGCCAAGTCCATTGGGACAAGCTGCAGGCTCCAGTATATTTCAAAGTGTCTTCACAGTCCTGTATTTCCCACAACAGCCCAGGTTCCCACATTGTCCAAAGGAAGCCTGCGCTGTGTAAAACGATATACCATCCTCAGATAACCAAAACAATAGGAAGAAAGAAGGAACTGACCAACACTTCACATGAAACCATGAGCTAAACAGAAAGCGTAAGTTACTATTACACTTAATTGAAACACTTGGTTGTGTTTAACAGCGTAAAATAGCCTGGTTTCCCTGTTGGGGTGAAATTCCCTGTTGATTGCCCAGTGCAATCGGTGTGCAGGTTTGGTACGTACTGAGTTTCTTTTATTTATTGTCCCTGCCCCACTCCCCCCGCACCACGTTATCTCTAGGTGTTCTGGACACACTGTGAAGAGGAATTTAGTGAGATGGTATCGAGTGGCAGTTAGAGACAAAGCATGCTGATTTGTTACTGGCCATTTTGTCACTTTTCCAATAGCAGAAGTAACTTGCAGAGACCGTGATGCCATCAAAAATTTCATGGGGAATGCTGCTGGAGCCACACAAGAGTGTCATCTTGTCCCTCTGACATTCTCCACTTTATGTTTTGAATATGCATGTGTACATTAATTATAGCCACTCAACGTTTCACAAACACAAAGCGACTCTTAGCTCATGGCTACACAGAGCAAACCATGCGTGTCAAGATGAAGGCCATGTCCTCGCATGCACATCAACTGCCTTTAAACACCGCACACAAATTTGCATGTTTGGACTGCCAGTTTCAATCAGTGAAAATGAGGAAAAAGGATTTAAGGCTTTTCAGGAGGATTTTTTTTTTCTAAGAGAGTATCAGAGAAGCGGGTGTACAATGAGCTTCAGAGCCTACAGGTGTACACCCTTAGCCAAGCAGAATTAATCACTATAATTAGCAGTGCCAGCAATACAAAGCAGACTTTTATATACACGGGAAAGTTCAGTGTGCTAGAGGTTCTCCCTGTCAGAAAACAGGAGGTTACGTGTGATAAACACACAGTAATAGCAAGCTGTCTTTATAGATGTTTCATATTAACAGCAAATAATAATTCTTACACAAGGGTCACTTTTAAAACTATTAGAAAATGCATTACGATTAAAAGCGTATTAACAGATTCAGCATAAGTAACTGTTAGGATATGTCCAGGACAAACAAAATGGGAATCAGTCACTCCAATTGATTACCATTATATCTTGTCTCCATCAAGAGCCAGTAATTACCTACATTTATCCCAGAGGCATCTGCATCATACCTGTCTGTTAATGTATAAATAGAGATGAGCGTACAATATCTTGTACCTAAATACATCAGTGAACCACCAAAGAGGGGGGAAGAAAAATTGTTTTTCTTGCTTGTATAGGCAAGATACTATTTATTAGAAAGTTAAAAGAAAAATTTGGGCACAGGATAGAGAGAGAAAGCTTTTTCACCATGAGTCTGGTCAAACATAGACAGGAGCCCAGAGAAGCCATAGGATCTCCTTAAGCTCAGCTGGATAAGACCCAGAGCAACCTGACTGAACTTGAAGCTGACCCCCATTTAAGCAAAGGGTTGGGCTACAGGCCTCCAGAGATCTTTCAAATTTAACGTATTCTGTGATTCTGAGAGCCAACATGGCCCAAAACAGAGAAGCATCTCTAGGAATCTTCAGGATCTGAGAAACAACCTGAAACTGTGCTCAGAACCTATTTGCTTTTCTTTGAGGATGAACAATCTTCGTTTTCTTGCTGGTAGATTGTTTTAAAGTTGCTCTGAGTGATAACAGTACATATAACTATAAATATCTCTCAGGTTTCAGGAAAGTTGTACTGTACAGGGACTGTACAATATTGTACTAGAAGCATTGTAGGGGGATTTAGGGAATAGAGAGCTCAGAGAAAGGGAAAATGCATCATACTTGTAGCAACGTCATTTAAATCCAATCCTGATGCTTGCACACAGTGTTTTCTAACGGAAATCAGATATTATTTTCGTTCTGCACAACAATAAACAATAACAATCAGCAGCAACATCTGGGCTCTGCTCTAAATAGCACTTTCATGCAGTTATAATGTAAAGTACAGGAACTGAAGTTGGAAATAAAACAGAAATGTTAATTTGACACTTGGAACTTTACTACAGCTGGGCAATTTTAAGTAATTTTAACCACACAGTTCTGTTAGGTTATATTTTACAATAAAACTTTATTCATCCAGAGACATTTTCTCATGTTTTGGGTTGTTTAAACTTATTTTTCCTATTTTTTTTCTTACAAAAGACTATGGAACTGAAGTCACTTGTGATGGATGTGCTCAACCCCTTAACCAAACTAGCAGTAGTTTGGTACAGGCTCCAAAAGAGATAAAGGCCTGAGCTGCAGCCAGGCCAAGAACTCCTCTAGTTTCAACCTGTTCTCTGAAAACCCACAAAGAAACAGAGTGACAAAGTAAACATCAATACATATGAGTTTGGAACACCGATCATGCAATTAATGCAGAAGTAATAGGTGGCTTTTCCAAAACTGATTTATCAAAAAACAAAGTAAGTTGTGGGTACAAGGAATCTCTTGCCTACCTTTCCATTGTATGTGATTTGACTAGGAGCCAACCACTTCATCCCATAAATATGACAGCCTAAGTGAGCCTTCTTTGAGGTCTCCCTGCTAGGCAGGACGACGGTGATCTCCCCTTGAGCTGGGTCGCCTCTCAAGGTTACTCCTCAAGGCAGAGAGGCCTTGTAACGATGCCATACCATTGAATGAGCCCAATTTGAACTCCCCCTGAATTGCAGCTATACGGCCGCTAGGTGACGCTCCCCTTGAGTAGGGACGCCTCTCAAGGTTTGAGCTGCCTCACCTGAAACTCAGAGATCCTTCCTTGCCCAAGGCACAGAGATCCCTTACTCCTCAATGTTGAGAGATGCCTTGCCGCAACAGATCCTTGGTAAGTGACAAGCTATTGCTTGTTAAACTTTGCAAGCTTCACTAACTCAACTTTCCTTCTATGTTTCTTCCATGCAATAATTAATATGGTGAACCTTGCCATCAAACGTATTGAACCTTATTAAATCACAGTCAGACTGTGTTAAATTCCATCGAATTTACTGAACTCTGTCAAATTATTACTTTACCTCAATGAAACATATTGCTGCTTCTCTTTTTTCGAGTGAGGTGCATTCCATTCTTCTGCGACATCACTTTAAATCGACATTTCCTTGTATGCACTGAGCATCCCCAGTTTCCTGCCACGTATCAGGGTGACTAGAGGTACACAAGCTTTGTCTGAGATGAGGTACAGACTGATTTGCAGGGTTCCTGCTCTCTTTGCTTGATCTTTGACATCAGGCACTTGTCACAAGTCAGTCTACCAGCCAGCACAACCAGGAATGGACTAGTTTAGGTACAGCACTGACATTTTACCTAGCACTACCTTCCACTTGTCTAAAAGGGCATATGCTGAAAACCCTCAGGGGATGATTTAAAACATACCTCCTAGTGTTTCTGTCCCTGGTGGTGACATATCAATGCCTGCGCAACACACTTCAAGTAATACACTTCAAGGAAATGCCCTTCAATAATAAAAATGCAACAGCATCCAAAATTCTAAGGAGAAAAAGTATAATCCTGCGCCAATGGCAACCTTGTCAGAGAGTTCTTTGGAAAACCATAAAGCAAAAGACATTGGTTAGAAGATGCTTTACCTGATCTGTAACTTAACTGCAAATGAATGAGTGAATGGATGGTAGCACTTAAAGTGTTCCTTGCACAGTAAATTCTTTCTTTGCACATCAGTTTATACAACTTGTACCTCTGGGAACATTAACAAACCTCTTATTTCCTTTACCTCAACATAATATTGATCCACAAAGACTTCCGGGATTGTTCCCCCTTCTCCGTATATTAACAACTTTTTTTTTTCTTCCTGGGGAGAGGGAAGGGTTCATTGTCTTAGATAAATACTGTATTGATTTTCCCTTCAAATAGCACCTTAGCATTCCATGAAAATACCTTCAAAAATGAATGCAGTTGATGCTGCTGGAGTGCAAAAGCTGCTGTCCAGCATTTACTCAACTGACGTAAACGCTGGACGTTGTTCAGCACTGTCTACTGTCTCATCGTCTGCCATTCCTGCCTCTTCAGTTAAGCTTAGAGAAAAGCCTTCGGGTTTTTGTTCTTGTTTAATTTGCTAGCCTCCTCCAAGAAACCTTCTTTTGTGTTTCCTCATAGCACCTCGAAACTCTAGTCCTGGTCTCACAGTGGCTACAACAATACAAATCAGAGCAATTCAGGAAGCGAGCCAATTAGCTACAAATGTATGCAATATTCACAAGCTCTTACCACATAGCTGTGATTAGTAAAATGTTTGCATCAAGTCTCCTATCTTGCTATTCCTTGTTCTGCCTGATAACACATGATGCATTTCCTTCTATCTTGTGGTTAGATTGTCTGAAACTTTTCAGCAGGGAATTACACATTTCACATTTCTCGACTTAACATTCATTATTTCAATAGAAAAAAAAAATCCAAACATTTGCTAAGTCTCAGGATTTTTATTTCCCATGAAATCAAATAATCACCCATACAGGCTGATCCCAAAATCTCATTTACTTCCATGGGTTTGAAAAAATTATTTAATAAATTTGGGTCAAGCACTGCTTTAAGATTAGTAAGAGATTTACTGTTGACTTTGGGTAACCAGAATTCCATGTTATATCTCCAGCAGCTTTGCAAATTTGAAACAATCCTCATCAGCCCTTCGCAAGCTAATTATTTCTCTTTTTGGTAGCACCAGGCAACAGTAACTATAAATTGGACAGATGTCCATTTAGGTTTATTTACATAGCAACTTCGCAGTAAAACTGCATATACGACAAGTAAATTGGGAAATCACTGGGAAAGGAAACCTCTGTAATTTTACAAGATCTATTTTCTGCAATTACTGAGTTCAACCAAACAGTTAAAGAATATTAGGGGCTTCAGGCTGAAAGGACAAATTTCAGCATGAAGTGAAACTTGGTAAATTACTGAATTGAAAACTATTGGAAACAAAAACCTGCCTGAAGTGCACTTCAAAAAGTATAATTTGGAAAAATGATTTGTAGCAGAGAAATAAAAACAGGAAGGGACCACAGAAACAAGGAAGTTACAGGAGGAATTCACTGCATGTCATCAATGGCTGGGCCATTTCATTATACAACGGACCACCTTCACAGCCTCAGCCCATACACCAGTAACTAAGGGGATGTAATGCTGCTTATGGAAAAAGATTGACAATACTTAGCATTTTATCAGGGTTGAAAAGAATAGGTTTGTCATGTCCACAACACCACTACCTGAACTGCAGATGGAAATTCTGGGAGCACTGCATTAATGAAATTAGACAGCTATGCACAAAACCAAGCATGAGCATCCGAGCCACAGCCATTACACTTGTACCTAAACTCTGAATGTGAACTGTACCCAAACTGTTGCCCGCATGTTACTTGTTTGCAAAGGCCTTTTAGTGAAAGGAGGTGAAGTAGTTTGACAGAGCTTGTCTGAATATAACGCCTGTGAAGGACACACAAAATAAGTAGCTGCAGTACGTGTGGCTGGAGGCAAAGGGGAGAGAGAGAAATGGAAAGAGGGAGGGAGGAAAGCAAGCAAGAGGTCTACAGCTGATTCACATCCAAGGCCCCCATCATTTTTTCTTCTTAAAGAAATCCTTGCATGTGGGAAAACAGTTTAATTTGACTGTTTGTCATTAAATGCCAGCCTGTGCCAATAACTACTACACAGAGCAGGTGATTAGTTTTCAATAATTCCTACAATAAAAGGCAAAAATGTTAATGATAGTATCTCACAGACCTCCCTCACCTGATTTTTTCATACTTTCTCTTCCCTCTCCCTGCAAAAAATAAAATAATTTAAAAAATCTACAGAAAAAGAGAGTAACAAGCCATCCCAGACTTGTTATTTTACTGACTGACCCTATTCCTTGGACTACTCCTTTTTTGTCCTGGTCCATTATGGCACCCCTTGAACACCACATGCAGGTGGGAAGCCATTGTGGCACTTAATTTGGGATGGAATCACACCAGTTTAAAAACACTGAGGATCATATTTATGACACTAATTAAAGAGGGGGGCGAGGAGCTGCGGAGAACACACACAAGCTCCACAAAACCCCTGTGATTTCTACGATTAAGTGCCCAAAATTCAAATTCCACAGCTGGCAATTGCAGAGACACTCCTCTGACTCCCTGCAGATTTCTTTTTAGCAGGAAGTTTAATTAAGGTGGGTTATATTTTTTTCTGGAAAAAAAAACAGGAAACTCCCTCTGCATCTGCGACAGAGTGATTCTTTCATTTTCAGGAACAGGAATTCAAAGGAATCCCTGAAGCACATCAGAGTTAGGCTTAATGCTAAGTATCAGCCATACTCATCTTTTTAAAGATTTTATTTATCTTGTTTAAAACTTGAACATTAATCTGAAGCTAGCCATCGTTTTGCCTCTACAGTGCTAAGACAACTGAAGAAGTTAGTGGAATACATAAAATACTGCAATAAACCAACATTTGCCCTATGGCACTTCAAGTTCCCTTTATAAATTAGTTCAGGGAAACAGCAATTGGGTCACTCTCATTTTAGATCTTCCAACAGCAAAAAGGCTGATTTTACTGAATTTGGTAAAGAGGCCTAAATCGTTGGTTAATTAACATAGCCATTTAACTTTAGAAAGTGAATCAAGTCCCAGAAGTGAATGTCAAGGTTACCTTGAGTCAAGAGGATTGTAAAAGAATAAAACAAGGTTTTATCAATATCACTATGCCAGTCTCATGAACATAAAACACGTAGGAGAAGAATCCTATTTCCCCTAAAATCTGGTGCTCTACCCAGAACATGTATGAAAGAAAGACCTTCAGTGGGTAGAAGTAGAGAGTAGTGGCAATACCTTCAGGTAGTTTTGTAAGGATCAGGGATACAGTGATTATTTTTTCTCTCCCAGACACGTAGGGGAAACTTAAATACACCACTGATTTTTATTTTTTTCTAAATAAAAAATTGGTTCGTTCAGATTGAAAGTTACATAGCTATTAAGAAATAGTCCTAACATTAGCCACAAAGCATGACAAGTTTAAATAGCGCCACAGTATCTAGAACACTAATGACAATAAACCCTTGCTGCTTTGTAGCATCGGGGAGAATGAAAACGCGCAGATATCAGAGGTGATATTAGGGTATGCCCCCAGACCCACAAAAAGAGGAAGGCTTTGGGAATGGATCAACACAACAGTTCTGCCTAGAAAAGTTAATGATTTCATGCTCGCTCACTGATATAGGTCAGAGATTCACCACTGAAATAAATACTGTGATGCAGCATCAGTGCTCATCATTCCCTCAACCAAAGGCAGCCAGATAGTTCCCTGCAGACTAATTCAGCCTGCTCAGGAGGATAAAGTGCAGCTACACTACCTACAGCCTCTGAGCTGCCTCAATTATAGCTATGTGCTAATGTGGCTATACTGCTTCTGGCACCCAAAGAAGCTTCCTCAGCTCTGTCGTGCCTCACATACTCTCAAAAGAGCATGAATTTCAGAAAGCTCAGCTCAATCCCAGCCAGAGACACAGAACGTAACAGCAGCGAGATTCAGTGTGGGACTGAACAGCTTCCAGCACAGGGCCACCTGCAGCAGGAATAGACAAAACCCAGCAGCAAACAGGAGTGTGCAAGGAAGGTGGTCCTGACCAGAACACAAGACTGCTATGGGAAACTACACTGGGGCTGCAGAGCTGAGGGTCTGGGAACCTCAACCACCTCACAAAAGTGCTGTTCTTCCCTGGAGAATCTTTGTCAAAAATCTTGATACTGAAAGGAAAGTTCACATGTGTAAGTGCTTGTCAGCACAATCTACCCAACCATATGCGAAAGGACTGTATGAACATCGTGATCTGGGAGATAATGAACAAGGAAAGACAGGAAAAGTAAGGAAAGAATGCTGGGGGCAGGAGTAAGAAGTCATAAAAAGGTCAGTGGTGAAAAAACAAGCTGAGGTTTGTGTTAGGGAAAAGGATATGAAAAAAACACATTAGTTTTTCTATACAATACTTCTAGATTTGCTAAAGACACATTTGTCTAAAATTATTCCGTATGTACTAGTGCTCCTCTAAGTATGCAAGTCGCACCCACAGCATAGGTCAAACGTTCACATTATGAGTGGCAACTCCACCAGTCCACCATCAGAAAACAGGAAAACCAGCTACAGCCTTACTCCATAATACAATGTGCAGTGGGTAATTATGCATCTGCTTCATACATCACCAAAAAGATTGTACAGGTAACAGTATGCCATATTAGTCAGATTTTGTTTGGGCAAAAACTACAAAAATTAATCTAATTATGAATTAAGAAAAAAAACACGTTTAAGATACCCACAGCCTATAAACTATTTCCACCGTGAACTTAATTATTGTCATTTGTTCAAAACATTATGCACCTTGTAATGCCTATCACACATTATTTTCGCTTCCTGGGTTGCCTTTAGCAGTCTCTGTCATCCATGCTGTTCTCCCTACAGCTGAACTAACAACCTCCCGTTTCCTACAGATTTACCTTCTTTACAACTGTAACCAAGAAACTGGATTTTTAAAGTGCTACATAGTCAACTTCATAAAACATCCCTTTTGTTTGCAGACATTGCAGGTGCTCACCCTTCACAACATGGGGTTTTGGTTTGTTGGGGTGTGGGTTTGGTGGTTTGTGTTGGGTTTTTTTGGGGGGGGAGTGGTGTGGTGGGGTTTCTTTTGGTTTTGCTTTTGTTTTTTTAAACACAAACCCCCTCAGAGGCACAGACGCGCACCCTCAGCCTATCCACTAGGTGTGCTCACATGATTAAAAATAAATAAATATTGACATATTAAGTATTAGGGCAACAAAAACTAATGCACGCTATCAAATACCCATGTCACTTTGACAGGGGAAAGGCTACAAACAGACCAAACTCACCAGACATGACAGTCCAGGAGATGTTCACCATCGCTCACCAGCAGATTTGCAGGCAAAAATGTCTCCCTTGTGACCCTGAGGGAATCAAATGCAGCCCAGGCGCCGGGGCCCCTGGCACGCCCTGGAAGAAGCCCCACAGTCTGAGGACCAAGCTCAGTTCCTGAAATATTTGCAGTACAAACTGTCACCAGTGTTTTATCGAGCGACAGGTAGTTGTACCGGCTGTGAGCGCCCGGGCGTGGGCCCGGCTGTGAGGAGAGGCGGGGGCTGCCCCGCCCGTTCCAGACAGTTCCAGGTGGTTCCTGGTGGTTCCGGCCCAGGGCACAGCGCAGCCCCTCAGCCTGCCCAGGGCAGGCTAAATGCCACCCTGCAGTGAGGAAAATCTGTCCTTCAAAGCAATAAACACATACTGTCTTTGTGGTAGCAGAGGAGTATTATATAGGTTTTTTATATATATGTATGTTTACATAAACATATATATATGCTACCTCTCCAATAGGAACACCATGCCCAGCAGCACAGTTGAAGCTTCTAGTAGCTCAGGCCTGAGCCAGGCTGTGTGTGTTTTTATATGTGTAAATAACACCTTTAAACTAAAGAGAAACTGACTACACTGAAACAAAGGAGTGGGAGGGAAAGAGCTGTTTTAGTCAGGGCTCATGCTGTAGCCCCTTTCAGCCATTTCTCAGTGGTCATTTGCTTCTCCTGCTGATAAGGTCACTGGTGAGATGTATAGAAATCAAGAGAAAACATAGGCTCAATAAACTCAGCCCGGTCCTTGCCAGCACATACAGCTTCTGGCGGTGCAGCTTATCTTCCAACCAAATTCACAAAAGCCTAAAACAAAGTGCCGCTGTAGCTGATTTACTATTTAATTGCTCAACACACTGGCAGCGAGTGACTTCATTTGAAGCCAGGGTGAAAAATGGGAGTCTCTCCTTTAAATAACACTTACAGTACGGGAGATAAGAGACAATTACTGTTTTTTGTTTGTTTTCTCCCTCCTTTCCCATTCAGCATTGCCTAATAATACCTGCAGGTGAAAAAAATGGCATTTTAAAAGAAAAAAAGAATAGGTATGCATGAGATTCACCAAGTTGTAACTTCTTTGTTTTGGGCAGCCTCACACCACAGGGCCCTCTTTCCTATTAAAAATATTTATGAAAAGGTTTCAAGGAGGTTTGCTGCAACCATTAAAATCAAGCCAGTTACATCAGATGAAGTTATGGGGGACTAGAAAAACTCGTGGGGGCCTTCTAATGGGCAAGAAAAATTAAAATGTTCAAGTCGATATGGAAGGAGGAATTTTTTTTGTTCAGTGAATCTGCAGAAAAGCCATCAATTTCTAATAGGTCCTATTTTATAGGGAAAAACATGTCTCCCAAGGATTTGACAGAGAAACCTAACTAGCTGATATAGTTTGGGGAGACAAGATAGCTCATCTCTGTTTGTCATCCTCACAGCAGTGGGGACTACAGGCCGCTCACCTTGAAGTCTGACCTTTCCAGAGCAAGGCAACATGACCAAGGACAGCAGCTTAGGAAGCATCAGAGCCAAAATTCAGTAACCAAGAAATTTAAATATGCAAGGAATTTGGGCAATTTTAAACAAGTAACATCAGAAAAAAGAAAAATCTCAGACCCCTTGTTACCACATTGACAATCTCTTTGGCTTATGTTCTGCAACAAGTCCTTCTGATAAGGCGGTCACATTGTCAGCAGTATCAGAATATAATTTAAAATGTGCATTGTTTATCCTTTCTGATATATTATACATACAGCTCAGCTGCCTCATAATGCAGAAGCAATCCAAGCACAGTTGTTTCAATACAAACATTCCTTAGAAAACAGCCTCTCTGGTGTCAACCAAAACAGACCATTTTTTCTTCCTTTTATAGCTTTCAGAAATAACCTTATGCAAAAAGTTATCATTGTTGTAATGATAAAAAATGAGCAGAAAATGACAATAAATAATGTAGTGTCTTTTCTGAGCACATTAAGGGCTTTGAAGCTTCAACACATGAAGAAGGGTGTTGCCTACCTCAGTGAGCTGGGAAATATAAGGTGTCTAAATAAA
Organism: Ibidorhyncha struthersii; assembly: GCA_013398815.1. Lineage (NCBI taxonomy): Eukaryota > Metazoa > Chordata > Aves > Charadriiformes > Charadriidae > Ibidorhyncha > Ibidorhyncha struthersii. The sequence continues at coordinate 417,887 of VZSZ01001515.1, forward strand.
AAGAAAAAGAAAATATCATCTATCACTGCCATAACAGCAAGAAGATAAAATTATTTATATAGGCTGCAAACAGAAGTGCTCCTGAGAGAAATCATCACCAGAGAAATATTTTTGGATGAAAAGTTTTCATCGATAGTTTAAAGGGGGAAAAGAAGAACTGTACATAGAACACCACAGCTTCTTTTGAAGCTGCTGTGGATGGCCTAACCTATCCTGTATAGCATAAATACCTACGCAACACCTACATTGCTGAAAGAGTCAAATTGGACAGAGTAGACTTTAAATCTTTATATAGCAGTTCAGCGAAGCACTGATTCTGCAAACGGTATGTTAAAGAGGGAGTCTCATCACAATCTAAGGAAGAATAGCACAGGAAGCAATTTTAGGAAATTAGATACAATGAAATTGCCATATCTTTATCCTTTTCCATGTTGGATGGGTGACACATAAAACACACAAACAATGTACAAGGATAGAGATGTTATACAGGCTGATATTGATTCCTTTTTTTTTTTTTTTTAAATGCCATGTAAATCAAGACTTGAAGTCAACATAGAAAACTTAGGGCCAAAAGACATACTGACACGAGCTATCACAGTTACAATCAAGTAATACAAGCAGACTTGATTTGATTTTACTTGTTTTATGAACAGAAGCAAGGCTGCTATTTTGCCCCTTTTGCACTGCTGTAGGTGCGCCTTCTTTCCCTTACTGCTCAGGACTAAGATTATGGGCAATTTGGAATAAAGAATCAGATCAAAGCATTCACCAAAGCTGCAAGATGTCTATATGAATTCTGAAATTGTATGAAAAATGGTATGGAGAATTTTATTCACCTTTCTGAATGCAATCAAGAGCTCTGTCCTCTGATCACAATTCTTTATAAAGTTTTAATCAGACAGCACAGCATTACTTTTATGTTTCAAATTTTTAATGTTTCCTACAAATTATTATCTATAAAGGAAAAGCATGGAGAAAGTTTTATTATCATTTTTAAAGTTATTTTTCTTTAAATTAGGGCTTGATAATTTTCACTTTTTACACCCCCAACCTCCCCTTCTCAATCACTGTTAGTCTAAAGAAACCTGATCAAAGGTAGGTAGTCTCCGTTTTTAAGCAGCTGGAAAACCTTTCTTGCTTTAAATCCTTTCTCCAGTGAAAGGACTGAAGTAATTTTGTGTAATGTTTCTGAGAATATTCCATCAGGGTGAAGTCAAATAGGAGAGATTTCAGCCCCGACAATGAACACTGGATGTGCAAATCATATATTAATCATTAATGACTTTTAATCGGTTCTGCCGTGACAAAAATGCACCTGCATGCGCCAGGCACTCAGAGCAGCCTCTTCTCTGCCAGTGCACCATACTGCAGTATGGAAAATAGCATACCACATTCTCAAAGAGGAGGAAAAACACTGGATATCTTGAATGTCAACGTGATGAAAGGGATCAGCTAAAATACTCATTGTATGTTCTTTCCGCTTAAATATTTTTTCTCAGAAGGCGATGTATAACTCTCAGACGGGATTTAATCTAAATTTGCAGAGGGCATTTATATTTGTCTAGCTTGTTACTGCAGAGATCATTAAAATAAATGCAATAATACTTTGTCATCATCCTGACAAATCCCAAGGGAACGTAAATGCCTTGCAGACAAAATCCTCTCAGATCAAACCCAAGGTAGGTCACTAAAGAAATCTGGCTGAACACTCAAGCTCATGACATTACCAAAACTTGTAGCAACTACATGATGAATGGCAGCATGACACTCCTTGATAAACGTACAAAGACCTCAGCCTTATCCTGAAAAGTTATCTGTTCCATGAAAGCTGCAAAAACCAAAACATTGTCGCTGGAGAAGATTTCTAGGATTTGGCCACAAGTCAGCAAGGATTTAACTGTCTTGTTCTGCTGCTTAACATAGAACAGCAAAGAAAGACAGCAAGCATCAAAGTCTGTTGAGTCATTGCGTTTCTGCCTTTCTAAGCATACTCCTCCTTGTGCTATAAAGTTGCTATAATACTGGAGAACTGAATTAATATACAAAGCTTGATAGAATGCTTACAGTCCCCACAGACATCATTAAGTGGTCAAAAATATAGTGAAGGCAGAGAAATGCCTGTGCAGCAGCTGACACCGCTCCATCACTATCTGTGTTGCCTTCCAAGAATAACAGTTACCTCCTTTGACTCCATCCCGACAGGCTACTACAAGGCTGACTAATCTAACATCAGATGGAAATATTTTTAAGAAGTTTCAAATTTTACCTGATATTGAGAACCAGTTTTCTAAGACAGGTTTATTAATTGCTTACCTAGACAACCCTCTGGAAGTTTAACATGAGTGTGCAAAGGAAGGCAAGTCAAAGAAAAGGGAGAAAATAAAACCAACCAAAAAATGCTCCCCCCGCCCTGCCAAAAACCCTCGAACCAACAAAACACATGCAGTTCATATTTAGTTTGTCTTTATCATTTCTGTGTTAAATCAGGTTGTGCATTTGTATTAACAGCCAAGGTGCAAGACACTAAATAGGACTGGAGTGGAAGATCAAAGATCAGCAGTGACTCTCCAGAACTACAAGGCTTTGGTGCACTTCCCTGAAGCAGTCTCCAAGAAAAGCTCTGTCACCAGCACCAACTACTTCCCTCTAGCAACAGGAGGCACATAGACAGATAAATAGATAAATAAGCATTCTCACAGGGTTCCTCCTTCTGCAGGAACACCTTTTGTGTTTCCTCGCCCCCACTTTTGAGTACTGAACAGAATCATGACTGAACCTGCTTCAGAGTCTGAGGATGCAGAGGATCATTGCCATATTCAACCAGTTTTGTGTTTTCCCAGCTACAGAAAGGTTCAAGGAATAAAAACAAACAAACAAAAAAACCCCAAACCCAACTGTTGTCTCATCAATAAATACAAAGGTTTTTCTTTCAGCAAAAAGTGTTTGTACTAGAACAGCAAATCACAAAGACTGTTACATTTAGCATCAACAGAGATTGAAGCTGGCAACAGCAGGGTTTTACAGCACATTCTTAAAGAAGATCGACACTAGAGACCAAAAAGGTTATTGGTTTCTAAAGCTACATAAATTATTTCATTCATGTCAAGACTGTTTTTCAGCACAGGATCACTCAGATATTTCTTTCCTGAAAATATTGATGGATAAGAGTAACCTGCAGTCTTCCATGCTGCTCCAATCTCATACACTAGGCTGGGCTTTAAGACGTTGTGTACAGGACAAGTTCCTGTTTGCCTTGTCTGCCCTTTATTCTGCCTGCTGTCTTCCCACATGTACTTCCGTGTTTATGTTTATGTTCCAGTGTTTTTTTAAAAATCAGCCCCAAAAGTCTGCCACACCTGGAATTGCCATCTGTAAGTTGAAAAATTACTCCAAGCGAGGAATTGACATTGATTTTTATCAGTGCTCCAGGAGGATTTCAGACATTCTGTAATAATCCTGCATTTAAAAAAAAAAAATACTAATATGCTTTTAAAACAACCCAAACTAGGAAAGAGTGAAAACAAGGGAAGTTCTGTTTTATTCTCCTTTTTTTTTTTTTTTTTTTCTTTTAAAGGCTGCCAATCCTATTACCTTGGATTTGAAGTCTGGGCTTTTTACACCCTTTGGTGTTGTGTACTTTAGAAAGGAACAAAGGGCCCATCATCGCGTTTGAACCATCTGGAAGGGGAGTTCAGTCTGGAAGCGCTGAGGCTCCGGGCTGGAGGGGTACCACTAAGTGCCACTATCAGCAGTTATGTACACAGGGGTGTAAAATTCATTTTTCTCTGAGACAGAGGTTGAGATATTCAGCTCTAGAAATGAATCTCGCGATGCAAACAATGATTACCACTTCAAGAGGTGTCTTACTGAATTAAAGCCTATAGTATTAGCTTCAAGGGAAGAAATCAGCCAGAGGTCCCCAAGCAATTACATGAAACAAAGTCACCCTTACAGCAGCTTCTCTAATAAAACCAGGACTCTATTTTATACTATTTTATTCTCAAGAGAGATTTCCTAACTAGGTTTCAAAAGGAATTCAACTTTTGCAATTCACAACCCCAGATTAAGAAATCTAGCCCATAGGTCAAAGACGCAATTACCTCCTTATTTCACAAAATCTCCTTCTCTAACACAAAAGCTGGCCTGCCTTTTTCTTGAGATTAAATAATAATAAAAAAAAGCTAAGCCTCTTCAACTTTTCTAGCCCTCCCTGCCACTTCTATTCAAACAAAGCTTGTTATACCCTTTACTATGGTCCTCTCTCACCATTTACACGCACACTTACACCTACTTCCCAGCACATTCCTTGTCCTGTGGCTTTGCAAAGGCAGTAGGTAGGAAACTTCCAGTTTCTTTTAGCTACTAATAGCATCTGTCTTAGAAGCCTGAAGTAAGAGCCTAAAGGCAGCTGTATCTTTTTTTTTTTGACTATACAAAAAAACTTTATGCCTAATTTTGATCTCCTGAATTGCATCAAATTTATATAACTGAAATACGAATATTTTCTCAGTGTCTGTGACTCCTCTCCTAATTTGCCTGACACTCCAGTTTTCTTCAACTTAATGTTACTTACAGAAAAATAAAAAACACCCCACAAACCTGTGAACAAGTTATTTGTATATAGTTTGATGAAAGTAACAGATCCCAAAGCGCTGCTGTGAAGAAATATTTGTTAAAACTGATTAAAAAAAAAAAAAAAAAGTTTTTTTTCCAGTCCTCCACTCAGAGGAGAAGCAGTAGGGGAGTCACATATTTTGTAACTACTCATGATTGCAACTCAAAATGTGCTTTATATCATTAGACCAACATTTACTTGATATTCTTTACCATCAAAATGCCGGCCAGAATATTTATTAGAAGAGTCACAAAAGGAAAAGTGGAGGACCTGAAGAAACATCAAATAGAGCTATCTGAAAGATCTACAAAAAGATTTTGTTTTGCCTATGTTTTCAAACTATGCCACAGAGTTTCTTCCCTTCTAGGAAACTGTTCTATGTAAGAAACTTTTTCAGCAGTTAAGATGAGCCTATGGAATTATTCTATTTTAACATTAAAAAAATTACCTCAGATATGATTCAGGTAATCTTCATTGAAGATGTAGGCATGGAATCAAAAAAGGTTTTTCCAAATGCCTTAGGAAAAGTTCCTACGACTAGTGCTGAAAAATCAGAAGTTCTCCCCTGGATTTTTTCTGTGTTGTTCTGTTCAGAGGCATTTCCTATCTTCTGCAGTGGTCTAATGAAGTCCTTCAGCAGCTTTACAGACTAATATCCTGCAGTGAATTCAGTCTGCTGCATCTGGAGTTTTACCTTATTCTCAGTAACAGATTTCAACCAAGTTTGTTGCCTTGTCTGCAGCCATATTCTGTATTTTTTTCTGAATTTTACAGTCATCATTGACTTATCCACACACTTAGTTTAAGCACTCATCCAGATATAAATCACAAATATACAAAATATTGCACTGTATGTGAAGATGTTTAATGTTTCTCTTAACACGTACTTTAACTATTACCTGACTTGTTGCATGTTGATGCAAAAGTATCATTTGTCCCTTTGCTGCAAGAGAACAAGGAGACTGAGCAACACGCCCTTTGCAAGCTCACATATTGGAGCTGACGTGGAACAGTAGAGGAATTAGAGGCAAAATTTCAGTTCTACTTAAAACAAATTTAAAACTCCCCCTGGCCAGGAAAAAAAAAAAAAAATCACCTTCTTCTTATAAACCAGAACTATAAACAACAATAACAAAAAGGCAAGCTCCTCATCCAACTTTGTTACTGAAGTAACCACTGAAATACTGGTAAATGTCTAGTTCTTGCAGAGGTATCCAGAAAATCCAAATGATACAACAGCTTAATATCAAGAGCTATTTTGTCCTTTAACAGTAATGCAATGAAAGTGCCTTTCTGTAGCCTTTTTCACTCAATTCACAGTACAGCAAGCCCATGACTAGTGACTGTGTTATTAACCCAGAAAAATCTATGAAGCAGATTCAAAGCAAATGCTACATTTCATTCAGAAATCAAAACCTTGGCTATGCACTGGGGAGAGGCAAGGGACCTGTGCTTAAGTGTAAAGTTAACATCTTTGTGTCCTGCGCTTATATGATGTCTGGCATATGGACCCAAACAACTATAACTGAGCCTCTGAAGCAATAATGTGCTAAATAATAAAATAATGCTCCCAAATTCCACCACTGCATTTGAAGAATGTGTTTAAGAGCTATGGTTTAAGTAGCAAAAAATAGATGAATAGCACGAAGAGGCTGACTCACTCCTGAAGCTTCGGTTTTCAAAGCATCTTCAGCATTTTCAGCTACTAGCTGATGGCATGGTGATAAGGGATGAGCACAAACATTCATAAGGCAAGGCTAAAAATTGGTCTAGACATACCAGGGGCAAATAACATTCCTAAATTAAAAGCAACTTTAAATGATCTGCTATTTTATAAGCACAACATGAAAAAATGCAGTAAAGGTACACTGCAATGATGGTTTAAAAACTCAAAGCAAATAAGTGGCCATTTTCTCAGTAAACTAAAGGGAAAGAGAGAAAGTGAACTTGTTGCAGTAAGTATAGGCATTTTTAATTAGCACTACTGCTCTTAGTAGGGATCAGCAACAACTTGATTAAGGCACACCCTGACCAATCGCTGTCTCACTGGTCACCGCTCCATAAAGAAGACGATTCCAGAGGAGCATCTGAAGTCAAGAGTGTGCATTCTGGCAAAGTGCTTGGCCCAAGTACTTCATGCTGCTGAGAATTTTCTTTTGCTAATGCAGATGCTCGGCAGTGGCAACTGAACCCTTTCCTCTGACAACCCCTCCAGGGAAAGTCAGGGACTGTTTAGCAACAAGTTTGGTCTCTTAGAAGTCAGTCTGTCAAATCCTCTGGCTCTTTAAAACTACTGCAATGTTAAGTTCTGAGGTCAGCCTCCAGGGAACTGTTTGGTACTTGGGTTCAGCAAGAAAGTAATTTCTTCTGTGTGCTAATGATAAAGAGAGGAGCACACTCACCCACATCTAATCAATCACCTGTAGGAATCAACTTCAAACATCTCTAAAAGTTAAAAGCAAGTGCTGTCTGTTTGTATTCTATGTATAACCTTTCAACACCTATGAAAACCCACCTGCTAAGCAGCAAATGGCATTTCAGATGGTATTTTTGGCCACAATAACATCACTTTGGACTTCTCACTGTAAGCAAAACTGTAGACAAGACGAGCTTGCTGCTGTCACCAAGGGGATGGCAACGGGAGGGCTGTTCTTTTTGTTCTGCGGATAATAACCTGCTTTGCCTATTCTAGACTTGCAACTACAACAGACTAACTTCTAATATATAACAACTGGGACCAGGGAACACTGCAGTGTTCAGCCATCGTGCACCAAGTGACCGTTCAAGGGACCAGCTCTCCTCCAGCTTCTCCAGGCCAGAAGCAGGGGCAGAGGGAAGGGAATAGGACAAAATCCAACTAACCCAGCTTTGCATGAGCTGAGACCTACCTGTCTGCTAGCCCTGCAGTTCTGGAACAGTGTGGGTGTTCCCATGGAGCCCTCCAGGTCACTTGTCACTTCAGGTCTTACAGAAAGATAAATGCTAAATAAGCCATTATATCCCCAAATGCTTTAGATACTTTCCAACATTGTTTTTTACATTGTCAGGTTATGTAATGACATGTTACACTGACAGATTATAAAAACGTTTACTGTTACTTTTTTGAGCTAATTCATCAATTAGCAATGCATCAAAACCAAAATAACTGACAGAAGCCTCCTGCCTCTTCCGAGCGTTACGTGACCTTTCCCTATAGACGTATCACTTCCACTTACAGGCAGTTCAGAAAACATGTGAAGAGGGATGCAAGAAGAATTGTGATCCTAATGACATATTCAGTGCTAAGTAAAGCAAGAGGTTGTGCCCATATAACCAGAAGAGGCGGGTACTTTAACCCAGCCATTTCTAGTAAGACAGGAATAGTCTAATAGTGGGAGTACTAGATTGTAACACATGGTCTGTGAGTACTAAACAAAAAGCCTACTATGTTATGAGAAATGTTGAGATGTGCTTACACAATTAAGAGTAATTAAGCACATATCATTCTGGTAAGCAGACTAAAACATTCATTGTAATTTCTCCTATTCAAATGGTCAGTATTTGCTGTGGTAAAATAATGAATAATGGTCATGTAAGACAGGGGATTGCTGCCTGCCACAGCATCTTCCCTACTGTTCCTCCCTACCCCCTATATATGCTTGTATTTATCTCAGAAATTTCTGTAAGTTTCTAGACTTTTTCTAAAATGCAGAGGGGAAAAATAAATATCTGCACCACATCCAATGGTTTGCAGGAGCAAAAGAAGGATTAGTCCTAAAGAGAGCTTCAGTGAGTCTGTTTAATATGCTAAAACTTCCAGAGCTGTCATACTCTGCAGAAGGATAGCTATGAGTTAGGTGTCTGCGCAGGAATATGATGTTAAAGACGACCAGGTGAAACTGTGCTCTCAGTGGAGTCAGTATTCCCCAACAAGCCACAATGGTCACATGAGTGTGAGCAAGGCTACAGTTTAGGTGTTTCCAAATAAAGCAGGCCAAATGGCTGAGGTTAGATAATTAAACGAATGTTTTCCAATTATTTAGCATCAAAAGCAAGGAAAGAGAAGTAGAGTGTGCGTTGCCAAAAGCAGTCAAATCCACATGGGTAATACCATGCTTATGTATTTAGTCCCAGAACAGACATTTAGTGGAATGATGAGTATCTCAGATGCATTCTGTTTTTCCCTGACATGGTTTTGGTCAATTGCAGGGCTTTTTCGGATTCTATTCTTATTAATCTGCCTACTGATAAGAATAATTCTTGTAAAATCTGAAATCATTCTTTATTTGGAGTTACAGAGTTCAACTGTCTTCATAAAATTAACATGTAAAAATCATTATCAAGTGTGACATTTTTTTAACACATTCAAAACCCCAAATGCTTTCATGTCAAGATATCTGAACTTTGTATGTGCTGCAGGGATTCAAGACTCGGTGTTTTATTAATGAGAATCCCCAGGGCTGGGGGGACGGATTGTTTAATAAACATAAACACATCAAGACTCTCCCCCCCTCCAATGCACTTTGGAGAGTGTAAACAAGATTTTTTGACAGAAAGGACCTGCTACCATTTCCACAAAATCCTACTGGCACTCGATCACAAGTATCTTTTCTTTGACGCTACACTGCCTGTTTTACCCATCCAGTGAGCATCAATTTGACCAAGCTAATCAGGCTTAAAAAAATACCAGAAAACAAAAGGCATAGGGCAAAGACATTTAAAAAGCTACCATCAACAAATTACAGTTTGGCTTTCTGCAGGACACTAACCATTCAGCAGTGGCTAATTTCCTAAACAGATGAATTTATTTTAAATTTCCACATACCTCTGTATAAAATAAAGAATTTAGAATTATTCCTTCTCTGTTGTCACTGCTGTCTATATTATGGATCAAATATTGTATCACCTGCTGTTGCGGTTAATTAAAATGACCTCAGGAAATCAGACTATCCACAAATACTTAATATTACCCTGCTGATCCCTGAATAATGGAAGTAAAGGGACTGCTTCATCTATCAGATATCAGCTTCATTAACATCATCTTCCAACAATACCACCTGAAGTTCCGTAACAGCTTCCAGCACCATTTCTTAACTATTATGAATTGAAAGGTTTATATTTGTTATTCTTTCCTAGCTTGGGTCCACAGACCCAAGTTTTAAATTTAAGTTAAAATAAAAGTTTAAGTTTAAATGCATAAAAAACATTTTGTGTTTAATCTCAAGTGCTTTGACACCTCCCTTAAAAACTTCTGGGGTTCAGAGAAACATGTCTAACTCATGGGACATTTGAGCAGCTATTGATTTTTTTTTATAGTAAACTTTGAAACTACTGCCACATGCTGACCACTCACTCCTCTCGCTGCTCCTTGGCAGAGGACCATCTGGCCTATTTTCTTAACTCCAGGAACTTAACTAAAGTGCCTGGAGTGCCTAAGTAACTAAAGTGCCTCCAGTCTGACTGGAGGGAGAGGTTAAGCTAAGTAGGCTCTAGTGGGGCATGCCGTGTGGGAGAAGACTCAGGAGCTCAACAACACCACACTTAGTACACAACAGGCAAAATGTCAGATGTGTCTCACAACAGAACGTGAAAGATTACAGATTGCTGTTGGGTATACAGAATTGTTATACATCTTGGACTAGGTTAATGAGTACTCAACTCACATAGCAGAGGAAGGCAGGCATCCTGCAGGCCATGACAGAGAAAGCTGGCTTCCACATGACTCCTTCTTTTTCCACTTCAACAGGTGAGGACATCTCATACTTCCTTTCTCAAATTTCTTGCTTTCTCCTTCCCATTCTTTTCCTCTCCCATGCTACCTTGCTAAAAGTAAGCAGAAATCAAGAAACTGGGAAAAGCCACTACACCCGCTAGTCTGCCCATCTGTAACTACTGTAATGGGGCAATAGAGAGGAAGGAGTTGACCTAACTGCAGACGATTGGTTTCTTCTGGGCTTGGGGGTGGATAACAGAATTTGCTTCCCAAAAAAGGCAGTCATTATAGCTACCACCTGTAAGCTAGTTTGCTGGTCATCACAAAGGACTTCTGCCTTGTGTAGCTCAAAGTTCTGCTTACCTTTCTTACTTCTGGATTGAGGCAGAACATGTGCATTTTGTAAAAGTGTTCTCTTCTTGAAGTTGCAGAATGATGTTTTGTGAGCCACTGAAAGGCTTCTGACCTGAAAAACCTGGATTCACTATCTTGGCCTTAATGAGGCAGAAAAAGGATTTAAGTCTGTGTCTTTATCTGAAGCCAGGCTTCAGTGTTTGATGCACTCAAATGGTCTTTCATGCCTCAGTAAATATTCAGTTTCCATCATAGAAGAAGGTGAAGCTTTCAACTCCCATTTGTGGTGCACTGATGGCTAATTACACCATGTAGACTGGCACTGTGATAGCCTTGTGGGTGTTTCTAGGTCATTACATCATTATGTTATTAGTCCCTATGTAATGATGCAGTCTCTCTTGGTAATCGGAGCCTTATAATTTCTATGTTGAGATCACGTTTGAAATGTAATAGCAGAAAGGTGATAATGTCCTGACTATTCGAATACAACCTGAAAAGGGGCAATTGTAATATGTACCAACAAATAAAGCAACATGAAAGGAGAGAATAACAAATGATATTATTTTTCACAAAAAGTATATCTAATCTTTTTAAAAATAGCACAAGTAGTTCCAGATAATGACAGAGCTATACCTTTTCTTCCATTTGAATACCAGAGCTGAAGCACTGATATAGCTGTAGAAAAGGCAAATGAAACCACGTAAGGTCTTCCGATATGGAAAAGGATGGGGATTTTAGTGATTTGAGCTTGAATTTCAAAATAAATTAAGGATGAGATTGTTTTTCTTCCCAGTGCTTTTAGTAAAAACTGGAAGATTATGTGTCCTTTTGTAATTTGAGAAATGTTCCATTTTTTTTTTTCCTGAGAATTCTTTTTGAAATTGATTGCATGCACAATAAATTATATTTTATCAATAAGCATTTTCACCTCAGAAATGTGTTGAGGACTGTATGTATACAACCTTACTGACTTTGAAAATTGGCTTTGAAATTGAAGATTTTAATAATTGTTTAGAAATAAACTTATCACAGAAATTATTTTGCTTTCATTTTATTAAAATTGACTTGATTAATTAATCATAAGGCTTTTAACAAACATTTATACTTTTCCAATAGCAGAGACTGAACATGACAGGATAGAGGTCTGCCCAAAAAGGCTGAGCTATTCAGCAAGATATCAAGCAAGCATGAAGACCCAGTTTCCAGGGTCTACTTCATTGTATTTTAATAGGAATATTTCAGTACTTTCCTCAGGGGCCATGTACCTACCCCTTGCATTAGGTACAAAGAACAACTTACAGGGTAAACCAAAAATGACAGCTGAGATTGACACATATCCGCAGACAGGGAAACAGTATCTGTAAGGGAAGGTGTTTAACTGTCACCATATTTTCAAGAGGAATCAAAGAAAAAGAAAAGGCTAAAGAATACAATATAGTACAGTTGGTGGGGGCTTACAATAGTTCCTTACATACAGTAAAGCATTGGAAAAGCCTGGAACTGAGGGATAAAGACCATGCCATCAGCAACAGGAAAGCAGGAGACAACCTCACTATAAAATAATGATCAAAATGAACTACCTATCTCCTACAGAACATGTCTCATCTTGGGGTCTCAGCAGGGCATTGGCAGTAAGAAATGCAGAGCAGAGCTGAAACACCTCTTGAACCAGTGAGAAAGCCTCCGTTGATGTAAGGGATAAAGAGAAGTCAGGGAAGAGATGCAGAAAGGAGAACGTGCTGAGATTGATCAGTCAGGGATGCAGGTCTCGAAGCAGCTTTGTGGATGGGTAAGAGGCCAGAGGAGAAAAGATAGTGTGGACATGAGATGCTGGCATTGCTTTCAAGATTATCATCCCTCATGCTACACCTATTTGCTGTTACTGGTTTAAGTCAGGTAGAGCAAACAATGAAGAGAAATTTCTTAGAGGGAAACCACTCAGTAGCATTGTCCATCCCGTGTATTGTATACAGCAAGAGCCATATAAAAATACAGTACAGCGTGCAATTTCATAATGAAACTGTCTTGTCATTCATTTGCATGTGTGAGCTAACTTAAAATCACACAATCCATCAAATGTGGTATTTGATGTCTTGGTGATGCAAGATGTTCTTAGAATAGAAGCCTGTCTGGTATGTACATATGCTCATTTTTTTTAATGATCCCTCATTTTATTTCATCTTCCCCGAACTGCAGCAGGAAGGACAGACTATTGTGAAGGGGAATCACAAAATGTCATTGACAAGCTGTAATGTCAGAAAGTCTGAGGCCAAACAAACTGCGTGATGAAACTAGCAGATAACAGGTAGTTAGCATTTTTACGTATAGTTTGAAATATTAACTGTGAATTTGCCCTTTAAGCCAGAGAGGTCTCAGGCAGGTGGCAGAAGTGCTCTGTGCAATCCACTGCCATTAATGCTGCCTCTGAGATGGAACTTTTTTTCTTCAAGAAAATAATGCCACAAGCAGGAAGCATGATTGTAACATGAGGAAGCAAGATTGCAAAAGCAAATCTTGGGCATTTCTGTTTCTGCATTAAGTAGAACAGAAGCTTTTGTTAGCTGATGATTCTAGTTCCAATGAATGAAACATCACTGCCCCCTTCTGTAATCCAAGAAAGCTGTATCCTTCGGGTACCTAAAGTGTCTATATGCAAAGGTAGCTAGTTACATACTAGCTGACATAGACATACTGAACTTGCCCAAAATATGAAACAAAAGGGTTTAGTTCATTTGTCCATAATTATTTTCATGTCTGTATTAGTCTTGAAGAACCTGACAAAGATCTAGCCTCAAAGAGAACAAATATGGAATAAATACACTCAAATGTTTTGATTAACAGTTTGTGTATGAGACAGAATCATGCCCATTTCTCAATTTATTAAAAAGCTTTCAGAAATTTCCAACATTTGCGTAAATGTCATCTGGGGCTCTTGTCTAAAATGAACTAGCTTCTTCCAACAGTTTTCAAAGAAATGATATACAAATTTGCTGTTAAATTGCCCTACACTCCAGGGAAAGTGGAAAATCACTGACTGGATGACATCTCCAGAAGGAACCTGGAGACACTTACCCACCTCTTCATTTCAGCTGAAATTTTACCATTGCAGCCCATGGTATTCTGATTTAGCCTCCCTTTTTGCAATGTTTAGAAATCCAATGAATGTTCAATGTGCTCTTGCCAACCTCCGTGTGAACAAGCAATCCCCTTGTTCTGCCCACATTATCATATCCTCCATCCAAGACCTTCCCATTTCTCATTCTTGTTCAACTTAAGTCTGCTTTGGGACTGTGTCTGTAAACAGCCATGATCTGATGCACCCTGGCCATGGTACATGAGCAGAGTGTGTCAGAGCACAGAGCGCGACACTTAAAAGCAACAGTTCATGGTTGAATTGCACTTGTAGCTTTTAAGCTCTCCTAATGTCCAAACCCCTCTGTTTTTTTCCAGTTCCTGTAACTTGAATCTACTGACTTTCCTATTATCTTTTCCAGAGCCTTTTCTAGGACCTTTTCCATACAGTAACATCTCTGTGCACCCACTCCTTTTAAGAGGAGGCTTTAAGCCTCCTCTTAGATACTTTTACAGCTACAACCAACACACTTCCAACCCTCACTTCTCCTGAAAGCAAAAAAGTGAGCTCAACAAACTGAAGGCTCCCTTATGCAAGTTTAAAATAGACTTGAAATCTAAAAATATTTTGTTTGTTGAAAGCAGGCATCAGCAGCAGTCTTTAACTATGTAGGCTGACACTCTGGATTGTGGATTTCCCTGCAGTGCCGAGGCTTATTATTTCTTGGGGAGTAAACTGACCTACTGGTGTATTTGAAAAGAATAGCTCTTACATATTTTTTTTCCTACAATGCTATAAACCTCACTTTCTTTCCCACCATTGCCTCCTGTGCTGCTAGAAAGGGTATGTGTTAGAGAAGTAGCAGCATTATGATAAATGATTAATAGATGGTTGAATATGAAAAGCCAAGAGAAAGTAAACTTCATGTGCCCACAGCTGCCCAGAAAGGGGAAAGAGTTTCTCCTAATCTCATGATTGTCCCTGTGGGGAAAAGGTACAAGCCAGCACCCTGTTGGATTGTACACAAATACAGACATCCAGTAGAACACAGGCAAATTTCTTCATCTGCTCACTTGCCCTCTCAAGGCAGAGTATTCTTTGTATCACAGTAGTGCAGTGAAGAGGAATGTCTATTAATGTTTATTTGCTAAGCCAAGATAGGAAAACCAGATGAATGATGAGATTCTTATACATAAAAGTACAAGAAGTTATAGATTTCTTTTGCCACGTTAAATAAACATGCCGGGACTGCAAGAGTCTCTGTTAATAGACATTCCTCATCTAGCAGAGCTCTGCAAGCCAGAGATGATTTATGCTGGAGGGAAGATAAACATATAGGTATGTTTTGAAAGCTGAGCCAGGGCCCTTACACTTTAATTGCTTTGAACTGCCCTATGATTTTTTATTTCATTCCAGTTTACAACACTGACATATAGAGACACTGACAGTATAATGCAAATATAATTATCTTAGTGGCAGCTTGATGCAATGGGGTGTGAGTAGCTCACTTTCAGTCATTACTTATGCCAAGGCCACAGATACCATAATTTTTAAGAAAACAACTGTCTTCTGCTTCTGGAAATACTGCTAAACAAATGTGTGCATCTTACAGAATCACAGAATGGTCAGGGTTGGAAGGGACCTCTGGAGATCATCTAGTCCAACCCCCCCACCAGAGCAGGGTCACCTACAGCAGGTTGCACAGGACGGCATCCAGGTGGGTTTTGAATGTCTCCAGTGTGGGAGACTCCACCACCTCTCTGGGCAGCCTGTGCTAGTGCTCTGCCACCCTCAAAGTAAAGAAGTTCCTCTTCGTGTTAAGGTGGAATTTCCTATGTTCGAGTTTGTGCCTGTTACCTCTTATTCTATCACTGGGCACCACTGAAGAAAGACTGTTCTCATCTACCTGGCACCCTCCCTTTAAGTATTTGTAAGTATTGATAAGATCCCCCCTCAGTCTTCTTTTCTGTAGACTAAAAAGACCCAAGTCCCTCAGCCTTTCCTTGTAAGGAAGATGCTCCAGTCCCCTAATCATCTTTGTAGTCCTTTGCTGGACCCTCTCCAGCAGTTCCCTGTCCTTCTTGAATTGGGGAGCCCAGAACTGGNATCCTGTAGTCCACCAGGACTCCCAGGTCCCTTTCCACAGAGCTGCTCTCCAGGAGGTCAGCCCCATAACTGTACTGATGCATGGGGTTATTCCTCCCCAGATACAGTACCCTACACTTGCCCTTGTTGAATTTCATTGAGTTCCTCTCTGCCCAACTCTCCAGCCTGTCCAGGTCATGCTGTATGGTGGTACAGCCTTCCAGCGTGTCAGCCACCCCTCCCAGTTTTGTGTCATCAGCAAACTTGCTGATGGTGCACTCTATCCCTTCTTCCAGGTCATTGATGAATATATTGAACAGACTATATCTCAAACTAGCGGCACTGGGGAAATGATCAAAAGGCTGACTGCTGTACTGGGACTAGAAAGAAAAGTAAAATATGAGATAAATAATGGTCAGGAAAGTAAAACTGGAACAGGAGTGGAGTTTGAACAATGCATGAATGGCGCCCACCATGTGATGCCTGCAAAGGCAGGGAATAAAAGTCGATAAGAAACTCTTTCCATCCCTACACAAGGTGATGGGAAGATTAATAATGGTAATGTCTCTATCAGTGGATGAAGTCAGGCACAGAGTCCTTTGCTCCACTTACAGAACCGCAGAACCGCAGCAAAGGAGCACAGCGTTGACACATACAAGCCCACACATTGAAGCATGATGCTGTGTCCAAACTGAATCCCACTGAAATCATACTAACGCTCAAAACCCAAAACATTCAGTATTTTAAAGCCCTTTACAATCCTGTTTGAAAAAGAGAAAGACAACATATCTGCTGTAGTGCATAAGAAAATATTTAATGTTTAGACATCAAGTGTAAATTTGTGAAGGTGGTCAGCTTGCGTTAACTGCGTGACTCCTATTATCCTCTGCACTCTTCTTTGGCTAAGTTCCTCCTCACACTCACTTTGACATCAGACTCCTAAAGCCATTTTTCCTGGCTGTTAACACGACAAGATGGGGCTACGTAATGATGCAGGAATGATTTTCTCTGCAACCAGCACTGCAGTTGATTTCAAGTGATAACACAAGGCAGCTGCTCGCTGGCACCTCAGAACCGCTTCATTTAGGGCGAAGAGTGAGTTCAGAGCACAGTCTGTAACTGATGGGTGGAGAGTTATGCATCTCATATTTCCCCAATACAATCCAACAGCAGCTCTATGGCTCATTTTCCCCACCTTTTTATGAAATTGCTTCAGAAATTATTCCCTAGATATCCTGTGTATCATTAGGGGCCAGCAAGGGCTGGAACAACTTTCCTCCTGTGCAAATATACAATCCCAGTAGAGTCAACTACTCTCCATCTCTGTGCAGGTACCGTGGCTCTAACAAGTTTCAGCAAAGAGTGTTTTTTGCTGTGCCAGAATGGCAGCAGTCCATGGCTACAGAAGCAGTTATGGTTGTCCAGTTGCTTGTCAAATGAGCATCTGATGGTATGTATGAATCTCAAACCCTCCCATTTAAACCTAGGCCGGCATTTGCTGTAACTTGCAATAATATAAACAGCCGTAACGAGGAAGCTGGCAAACGCACAGAACACCATTCCCATATACAACCCAGAGCATTTTTGAATTTCCCACCTGAAGGAGTGATGCATGTAAATTAAAATGAGCCCTTCTGCTGTGGTGTTGGACAATTTATTAGGCAATCAAATAATATGCTGTCAGTCACATTTAGAGCATGTGCAAGTAGCTTTCACAGTGATTTTACCATGCTGTAGTATACACATGATAAATCACTAAACAAACAAGTTCCACTGCTGAAGGAAGTTATAAAACAAGCAGAGACAGAGGCAAAGCAATGGGCAACGGACCAAGACTCAGAGGATGTCAAAAAGTGGTCCTTTAGAAAATAAGTCTGTTTAGACTGTAATTAACCACATGCTTCACTTTAGCATAATATGAAACCTCAGGAAAGTGTATGAAAATACCTCTGTCTGTATGAGAAGACTGGAATCACTTGATCAGTGTGTTTCAGTGAAACACTCTTTCATGAAAGCTGAGAGATTTTACAAGGGCTATAGATGTCAACATTTTGATGGATGCGGGACAAATTCCCTTCTAGATAGAGCAGACTTGATATTTTTGATCTGAAGAAACCCAAATAGTTTCATGTTGCTATTTAAAAAAAGAATAGCTTTGTTTTCATTTTAGTCTGAAGTAAAAATAAATCTGGAAATCATGAAAGTTGTTGCAAAACAGAATTGTTGTTTCTCCTGGCAGGAGAAACTATGATATCAAAGATAGGCAGCCAAGTATCACGGATCACTGAGTAGTTTTCACATCTTCCATAAATCCTTATTACACTGATCTGCTCACAAATATTGACTCTAATTCAGGAATGCACTTAAATATGTTCTTTTGAAGTCAGCATCATGGAGCTGATCTCCTTCAGGGAGGCACAAACAGCTGGTTGGAGGTGTGTGAAGGGTAGTCACTGGGGGCTGCCAAGGCCGGAAAAAGATGGCAAAATGTCTTTGTCAGCCAGATGATCTAATTTCCCCCCATGCTAGAAATTCAGAGATTTAACAGCACTCATTGCACTTTTTTTCTTGCACAGGAGTAAAGTGCTTCCAATGGTTTCAAAGCATTAGACACGTTTTTCTTGCCCCAGGAATCCTGCTGTCAGCTGTTTTCAAAATGTTCTTACATCTAAGCACATGGTCAGTTGTTTTCCTCATTTGAGGGCTTTTGCTTCACACAGTATATATCGTAACGTAAACTTCTCACACGTCTGCATCCCTTAGGACTGATTTTGATCTGAAAGCTGCCTTTGCGTGCTGTGCCTATGCCAGCATGATCAGAAACATGCAGTCCAAATGTGAGCTACAAATGCTGTATTTTACAGTTTATGCAAAATTACAGTCCTACGGTTCAAATGGAGAACGGAGAAAAAAGAATTTTTTAACTAGAATGATTAAGACAGACACCATTCCAATTTGAACTATATACCTTGTACAGGAAGACGGACATGTAGAAACCAATGTTTAGGTTTTCAGATGTGTAGATCTTTTTGAAATGATGCTGGGTGCTTTGACATAAAGTTGAACTGCCTGTGTCAAGGTTTTTTCATTTCTAAAGCTCAGCATTAAATTAATCATTTTTTTTTTTCCCCTTGGAAGTTTCTGGGAATATTAAGTTCTGTAATTTCTTTCTTGAAAGAAGTTCCCACCATCTGAATCCCTATGAAAGGGTAAACACCACAGCAGAAGAGCATGAGATAGCACTACGCTATAAAGAGAAAGACACACAAATGTATATACAGATGTCTGGAGATATGTTATGCACTGAGGAAATGGTGAGGTTTGATGCTTACCATCACTAGCTGCTAAAATTCTTATCATAAACTCGTGTTTGGAACACCAACGGTTTTGATGTATAATTGACACCATATGAATCTACTTGAGTAATTTTCTATGCTCAGGCCTACTTGCAGCAAAATCATGTTTAAACTTTTTAAATACATTCCCAATACAAAACAAGCCTTTTGCTTTTTTTGCAACAAGAAGAGAACTTCCAAAACATGCTGTTGCTAAGGTGGATTTTTTACAGGGAGAGAGATACTTCAAGTTGAAAGGCTGCTCTCCTACAGCAGCCTCTGGCCTCTATTAGAGATATTCATATACTCCACGACTGGCATAAAGAAATCCTCACTGGGCCATTGATTTAATTAACTAAATTCCTTCATACATAAAATTTTACATGGCTGTATATATTTTATCCTGTATTCATCTCTCACTATGTATTCACAGCAGTCACAAACAAGCCTGACTTTAGCAGAGAAGCCTGATAACTACACAGTGAATATGATCCTTCTAACCCACATTGTGCCTTTTATTTCACATAAGCAAAATGCGTTCTCCAAAATCTATTTTTCAAAGTGAAAATTCATCAGTGAGGGACAGTGTTTGACTGTGCTCTGCACCATACCAAGTGAAGTCACTTGTCGTGTCAGATTTTAGCCACAGTTACATTCTTTATTTCAACTCTTCCCCAGACATCTTTCTAATAGCAGGTGGTGCATAAATCAGTCACCACTTATGGTCCCACAGCCCCAACCATATAAGGGGCTTTTCGGCACTTCCCTGGAGCTTTGATTCTTAACTGGCACATCTGTGCAAGCTGTATATAAATATTTTCAGTGGGTTCCTTTATGTGTTCTTTATATTGTGCTAAATAGAGCAGGGATCGGAAATGTACGAGAAGAAAAGATTATTTTCTATTTCACTGCAGGCTTCAAAGGCAGTAGATGCAATGTGTCCAGAAAAATATGAAAAAAACACTCTCAAATGGAAGAAATTGGGTAAGCACCAGTTATAATCAAGAAAATATCAATAAAAAATGACACAGCGTGGGCTATAATACCTGTACTCTGTCTCTAAAACCAAAGAAAGCATCAAATTCAGTGCTTTAAGTACTCAAAATTGAATCTTGGGGGGNCTTGTGCCATTCTTCTGTACAAAAACATAGCTAATCACAGAATTCCAGTAAGTTCAGGAAAATTTTGTAAAAACTCACTAATCATAAAAATCTAACAAAAAGGTTTCAGACGATCACAATTTTCCCCTTTTTCACAGACTTCAGAATGGACTGATTTTATGAAAGATATCAAAACACTGCATCAACAGCTAAATTGTTCCTACTGAAATAATTTTTGAATTGCTTCCCAAAATTGTAGGCTATAGGTAAAAGACTAAGTGAACCCCAAACAAACAAGCAAGCAAACAGTAGTGCATGACCTATAATCAAAGCCACTGAAGAACAGTTTCCCTACACACTTAATTTGTTCTTCCTGAAAGCAGCAGCTATTGCCATCCTATTGCCATTTTTTTTGTTTGAAGACAATCTCTACTTGCATGAAGTAGACAATGCTGAAATGTTCTTAAAATGCAAAGTGTCTGCTTTTAAAAAAAAAGTAAGTTCACGAGAGTACTACATTCCAATGTGTCATTTAATTATAAAATAAAACCACCCATTAGCAGGAGGTTTTATGTGGGCTTTCTTCTTGTGCTCACTTGAGCGAATTCCGAGCACTCCCTCTTAGACTCATGAACCCGTGGGGCACTTTGGTTATTTTCCATCCAGTTATCTTCATTCTTTTGCACTGATGAACTGCAAATCCTACATGAATGCCTAAGTTGCTTCGGCTGTCTCCGATGGGCTGCATTGCAACTGAAAAGCAAACAGAGGGGCAGATATCCTCTGGCAATTTTCACTTGACTGCAATTAGATAGACATTTTTCATTGCTGGGCGGGCAGTGGCCAACCAGCTGCTGGGTAAACAGTAATGGTGATTGACATCAGAATCTCTATTAGTCTTGTAAAAAACATTTTGGAAAAAAGCAAATAATGGCTCTGAATCGCAGCGATTTCTACTGTCTGCCCAAAGACAACACAGAGATATAATCTGCTTTATTTTTGCTCCTTTCCTTCAAAATTACAGGAAGGATACCCTTATTTTGAAAAGTGATTGGAATCTCTTTGGAAAGGATCAAAACCCAATGTACCTTTCAAGATAGGAAAGTTTTCTGTAAGAGTCCAATGGGAAAAGGTGGGGGAAAGGTTTTAAAAATCATTAAACCTTGAAAGCTTCTCAAACTTTCTTGTTTACATCGGTTGGGTATTTTGAAAACCTACAACCAAACAAGTAATTGTGCAGGCCAGAACTGAAGACAGGACCCTAATATTACATGAAATATTCATACAGAGAGATGGATAGGTTTGCCCATACATTATTTTCGTTTTAAAGGAAGAAGGCCTCAGACCACATTTTCCATAGGGACTTCATCGTCATTCAGACTGCACTTCCGATTGCTGAATGGCCAACGCCTACCTGGTTACTCTGTAAATGAGTATATTTGTGTAAATGAGTGTATTTATATTCTTTGTAAAAATATATGCCTAAAAAAACAGAACAGCAAAAACTGATTACAGAGTATTACTTAATATGATGGAAAACAGAGTCCTCTAGTGGTCTCTGATTGGCATAATATTAAAAGCAGTTAACAATTTAGGGAAGAAAGTGAATGATCTCAAACATGACCTCACAAGAAACAAATCTTAGTCCACAGCTAATAATATGCAGGGGAAATTGCCCCCATGAATGTCTATGGCCGTCTCCAGAGTTTTTCTACATTTAGCTCGCAGAAAAACTTCAAATGTTGCCAGCCACTATATGTATGTTAAAAAGATCTTAGGCAGCTCTTGTGAAGAAAGCATTTCTCAGTGACATATATATGATGCTATTGTACCATACCTGAACTGTGCTGATATAACAAGCACAAATTATATACATATGCCATGAACTGTATAAACATATACATGAACTGTGCTGATATAACAAGCCCAATATATACACATTTTCTTTGAAATAAATAACAGGATGAAAAAAGCATGAAGTAATTGAAAATTTAACTGGACTTCATGGTGCATTGGCAGTGGCAGTCAATCTTTTAGTAATGAAGAACAGATTCAAAGAAGAGTGATGGTACTTGAGACAAAGGCTTTATGTTTGACATGAGAAAATAAGTTCACAGAGGAAATATGTAAAATCAAATGAAATGGTCCAAGTGACAGGCTTGGAGACAAACTTTGCAGGTCAGGATTAATATCAGCTGGGAGAAAGCTCATGCGTTTGGGTCAGAGAGAAAAGTACTGCAGAACTGGGGATATGAAATTGTAAGAAATAAACGTGTTTTAAATGTGTGAATGAAGGCTGTATCTGAGACATATCAGCTCAGACTTTGGAAAAGACTTTCCAGAATACTATCATAGATATAGAAGAAGCTGAGTAGGGAAACAAGTGAAAAAAAAACAATTTAGATAACTTCCACAGAAAACCAAGGGGAGGATGAGGAAGCTTTGCCAAAGTACATATTAAAGGAGCTACCAAAAACACACCAGGAGAGTGATGGGAAAAAATGAGATACTAGGGAAAGTAAAGAAGACGGAGGGTACAGGTGTGCTGGCAGCGAGACCTGTGTGCTGGCCATGCCAAGTTGACAAGAGAAGATTATAGGTCTTCACAAAAAATAATATAAATAGTAGCACAGTAGATAGTTGGCACGGTAGATAGGTGAAATAGATATGTATGTGTTGGTGCCAGTTTTGCAGCTGTTTTTATTCAAAACAATTCACCTATATATACAAAAAGTATAAAATTAATATTCCTGACTTCACCTTGTAGGAATCCTGGATAATATCTCATGATTGAAATAAGTTCATAAAATGAAGTTTTGTAAAATAATCAACTAAGTTTCTGCAGATGTTAAAATTTCTTAGTGGTATCAATAAATATGCAAATGGCAACATAGAACTCCTAAATTATACAATGTATGTCCAAGCATCTGCTTTATACACTCCAGGATCTTAAGCAATCCTTTGGCAAAGGTACATAACCAGCCATAAAAATCTGGCAAACAGCAGTTTGTAAGAAAGATTTGTGTGGTCTTCGTACCAGACAGTTCCCAGCACTGTCATTAAAGGCTTATCTCGGGAAAGCACTTGGAAAAATCTGTTCTTCCTTTAAAGAACAACCTCATCAGTCAGAGCTATAGGGGTCATCTGTCATGACCATCAACTTCCCTCTCTCTCCAGCATACCTCTGCAGAGCTAGAGCATAAAAAGATAAGTTCCATATGCAAAAAAATCAAGGGTCAAACATCGCCTAGCTATATTTCTAGATGGCATCTCCAAATCTTTACCCCTACATCTGATTTTTCTTCTCAGTGCTGGCATGGCTTTTATCAGCTTTACCACTTGTAGTTCATACACCTATCAGAAAAGTATTGCTGAACTGAGTGACAGACATAAAAATTTGAAAAGATTCCATCTTTCATACAGCGGGGGAAATTATTTCCTTTGAACATGCTGTCAGCCTCAAACAGGGTAATGGATTAGTGCAGAGTGCTCAAACCAGTATTTTGTTTCATATTTTGACGTGTAAAAAGATTCCAAAACACTGAAAGCTGCCATGTCTGAATTAATGCAGAACTGCAACCTGAACAAGCCAGCAGAGATACAACTTGGGAGGTAATTTAAGACAGCAGTGCCAAACAGGAAAAGATGTACAATAACCTAGGACAAAAAATACTTGGAAAAAGATTAGCCCACCATCTAGCAAATGTAGGAATGAAGTTTCATATGGGCAGCTGTCTTTTACTGTATCTGCATTTAGTGTGATGACCAGAGTGCCAAATGCAGACTCCTTTTCCTTCTAAATGGGAAAGGAGTTTGCATTTGGAAGTATAAAATTTTGAACACTGTTGTGCTATCAGGACCACAAACTCCCAAAGGGACCCCAGTAGTCTGAATTGTGATTCATCCTTCAGACTCAATAAAAGGATTATTTTTTGCAATGATAAGACACAGTTTTTGGTGCAGCTTTGCAGAGGATAGCTCCTGCTTTTTAGGCAAGCAGGAGCAGAGGATGAACTCTATATTGACTGGTCTATTAGGCCTTCATTCGAAGTCCAGTGGAGATGATGGAGATCACAGAATCACAGAATGATTGAGGTTGGAAGGGACCTCTGGAGGTCATCCTGTCCAATCCTCCTGCTCAAGGAGGGCCACTTACAGCACGTTGCCCAAATGATGAGTAACGCTTTCTCGTGGCTGGCAAAATTGCTGTAATTTCAACCAGACACTGTTCACAGTGGAAAAAAGCCTTATCAGTAATAGTCCTAAACCTTAGTAGTAGTAATAGCTATGCTGATCTTCATTTTCTGGAAGAAAGGTGACCAAGAATGTAAAGATGGGACGTTCTCTACAATCCTGCAGAGTTTCTGTGCCACAGCCACTCGATATACATAACTAGCCAGGAACAGAGATCCTTTTGATTTTGGTGGCTGAAGAAGTGTCCCTAGTGATTGCTACAGAAAAACACTCCTCTGCTGAAGGAATTGAGGGGCTCAGCAGCCTCTGGCATCACTAATCGTAAGGTCTGCTGTGATTCATTGTGGGATCTTGACCCTGCGAACATACAACTCTCCAAGGACAGCTCTGGGCCATGGTGTACCAGCTGAGGCCCTTCCCATGGAGCCAGGCAGGGGGATCTCGTTTGTCTCCTCACTCTTCAAAAGGCATTTGACAAGGTAAGGTGTTTGAGGATGGATCAATACACTACAATACATAACAGTGCATTGATCAAACACAGCTCTTGACCTCCTCTCCACTGCACTAATGTTGCTATTTTTCAAGTGACTAGCCAAAGCAAGGGCCTAGAAAAATAAATTGTTCTTGTATTGCATTAAAGAACAAGTTTGTGAAAAGAAACTAGATTTGATGAGTTATCTGTTTTGAACTAGTCAGATCTCCACACCAGACTGACAGTCACATTTCTACCCACATTTCTAATGACAGGAGATGGTTTATGAAGTTCAGTTCTGCTGCTGCTTTCTTACGGACAAGTCACACCACTCCTTCTAACCATTATCACACATTCCTGCCTTCTGAGTGGAGTCAAGAAGGACAATAGGATCTTAGATAAAGCATATGGCCTTCTCAGAGAAAAGAAAAATAATGGATTTCTAGTTGCAATGTTCTGAAGTGGTATGACTGGAAATGTCAAGTGCATTTTACTCATTGATGGCTACGAACAAACAAATATGCTCAGTGCTCCATGATATCCAATTGCTATTTGTATTTGCATTATCCAAACATGGCTATTTTCCACCCGAAGTTTCTACAACTTCAGCTCCTGGTTGTGTAATCACCTGCCTCTTACTGCAAGTGCAGAAAAGGTTATCGTCTCTCCCCCAGCAATTAAAACAATAACCTTTTTCATACCTGGTTTTCCCTTTTGAACAATCAGTTCCTATCTCCCACAAGTTCTGTCTGCCTCTGCACTCAGTAGAGAGTGAGATCTCTCAGTCTCTGGAAAAGCTGCCCTAACTAGTCTCCTGGAGGCAATACTATTAACATAAAAACAACAGGTGATTATTTTAGTGTGAAGAATAGATGTATATGAGTTTAAAAACTAACATCTGCCTGGCCAGAGTGGGATAGCAGCTGATAATTGTCACTCAAAGACACCAGTTTCTCAATCATGGTGGATTCTCAAAACACAGCAGCAGTTTCCATAACATATTTAACGATAATGCTTGCAGTCATACAGCAGTTTTTGAATGCAGATGTCTAAAATGGAATGCTTAGCTCTTCATTGAGACAGCCACCTGTCTTCTCACAAATACTAAGCAGCCACAAGGCAACAGAAGGTACTCATGCTCAGCACTGTTTGGAAAATAAAAACCAACCCAAACCAGAATGCTCTTATAATTTAGATGTTCCTTTAAGTATTTCTGAAGACATAGAAATATCAATCTATTCATGCAGCTGGCCTGAACAGAGCACATTTTGTTAGTGATACTGTTTACTTCACCCTTCCTACCTATCATTTCTTGTGGTCAATGAGACTGTCATGTTTTGCTTTACTCAGCACAGTCCCTGAAATATCCAGGACACTGGATTTGGTGACTCCATAAGTCCCTCCCAATCCCATATTCCTAATCACTTTGAGGGAGGCGATGTTTCCTTCCATGTGCTTATGAGGTCCTCTCATAGTCTTAATTGAGACTGTGGGCATAATCCAAAGGCAAGTCATAATCATAACAATTTAATTAGAATTATTAAATCTAGAGAGCCAGAAGCACTTAATTAAATAAGCAGCTTGGTTTCTAAGCACAGAGACATGCTTCAGATCACTGCAGTCATAAAATTCTCACTGTGCAAAATTATGAGTTGTTGTTTGATAATAATCAATAGAACAGACTATTGAATAAATACCTTCTGACTTGTTTTCCAAGCCATCATATTGGTCCCAATAGTTTGCAAGACAGATATAAATAACAATTCAATTGTATTCCTATGGTCTTGCTGTTATTGGTACATAAATAACCACTGACATGACCAGACAAAAAGAGAAAGAAGGGCAGTTTGTCAAATCTTGCAGATAATTGTCACTATAATCTCTATAAAGGGCTATAACTGCCAGGGTTACTGTCCATATCACTTGTGTTCATAGCACGGCTTTTTTGTTTGAAGTTCAGCACAGCTTCCAGTGGCAAGGACCAAAAATATTTAAAAATATGCATTTACACATTAGTACTAGAGATGACAGGTGGTGGGAATCCAAACACGTATTATATACGGGGCATTGCAAATCTCTTATGGGTCTGATTCAGATTACCGGCTTTGGTTTGCTTCTTGTGGGAATAGTCTCATGGTCCTTTCTAGTCTTGTATTCCTCTTGTCCAGTCTTACTGAAGTCAACAAAAAGTCTTTCCAGTCCTCATGTGGATCACACATCTACAACTAATGTGCAACTAAAACCCCAAAAAATTATAAAATAACGTATTCTTGCTGTGGCCAAGTATCATCCATAGCCAATTTCTACTAACATACTTGCAGGGACAATCTTTGACAGTTGTGTGGGAAGTTATTCCTGAATATGAGTCTATATCTCAGCAGTGCCTAGCTCCCATGAGTTTCAGGAGAGCCCCCTCATGCTGCAGTGAGCACCATGGGGCAGCTCACCAGCCCAGAGTTTCAGCAAAGCTGTACCAGGACCATAAGCTTGTGCTGTGAGCCTGCCAGAGCGTGCCCATGAGTGCTTCTGGCCCCTTGAGTTCCTACTGCCCTACGAGTACATGTGGCCTGCGGATTCTTATTTAAAGCACTTATCAGCTTGTGCTTAAAGTTGGGTGAGGGCAACCCACCCCTGAGGTAAAACTGTTCACATTCATCTCCAGTAAACCAGGACTTGCTTCCTGTGGCTGGATTTTGAACCCTTCATAAATGTGCAAATGACATGGAGCAAAACCATCACCCATCCTCAGAGGAAGTCCTCCAAATGATACATCTTTTTCTTTGCCTCCTGATAGCAAAGATGGCCATGAGCAGCTGTCACTAGCCTTACCCTCCCTGGAGCATAAGTACTGGCAAGAACCAAACTAAAAACTCCTTGCATGGCACAGGATGTAGGCCACAGTTTCAAGGATAAGTTTCTTCAGCCACAGGACTGCAAATGCAGTGACACAGCCCTAGGTTCTGATGGCACCAACAAGGCACACGCACATGCAAGTGTGACTGGTAGATCCCCCACTCTGTGCTCCTTCAGCCACAGTGCTGCGTTGGAGTCTGCCCATGGGAGACAGCACACCAATCAGGAAAAAATTTAAGGGGTGCGTTAGAAATCAAACATTTTCATTATGTTTGGGATAAGCAAATAGGGTCATGAGACATTGAATTTCCATTTGCTGCTCTCTTATCCCACAACTTAGTTTCTGCCTTTACCCATTTTGCACCTCAGACTCTTTTGTGATACGCACTGCCCCAAATGCATCATATACAATGCAGCGTCCATGTGTATACATACACACACACACACACACACATACAAAAGTCGTGCCGTGCCAACAAAAACTCAGAAGGAAATATTCGAGCCTCATTCCCAGCTATTCAACCTGCGAGCAGCAGATGGCAGCCCTACTGCCATTCATCGTCTCTGCTGAGCTCCGGCTGCCCTTGCAAGCGCCGCTTTCTCACGCTTCAGACCCACAGCACGAGCAAATCCTGCTCTTTCCCACCTCTCCTGGGGTTTTGGTATTACCCATCACTGCAGGCAATTGCCAGGTAAACTCAGTCTGCTGTGGTCTGAATGGAGCTTTTCACCCTCTTCCCTAGCATAATGCCAGCAGCGGTACCTGAGTTTTGTAAAATCACTGCCCATGGTGAAAGCCTAAATATAAATGCCTCATGGATGGACATGCAGTCACTGGCACGGCTGCTTCCCTGGCTGAAGAAAGAGTGGGCAGAGGAAGACCGTTTACACTCTCTGTAGAAAAGGCTATTTACAAGAATTTTCCTAAACCCAGTGCTTTCAGTGCTGCAGGGCTTTGAGCTCACTCACTTTGAATTTAACTATATGATTTGTCAGTAGCAGGCAGCCCTTGCCTTGTAGAAACTTTGAACTCCGGTCTTTGTTGTCAATCTGCGTTGTTCTCTTCCTTTGAAAGAAGAAATCTGTGCCGTATGATATGTTGTAGGTTGGTAATGTGTTTTGAGTGGTTTTCCTGCAAAGTAAATAAGCAATTGCATATCCCACCCTCAGCCCTTCACTGTTTCTCCTTGTACAATCACTTACACAAGCACAGAATACAAAGGAGAATAAAAAGTTTTGCTTTTTCTTCATACAAATGTATAGGAGAACACAGAAGCTACGCCTGGCAGAGAGAAGCATATCCTCTTCCTTGGGATTAGGGACCCCATTTCATTATCTGCATTCTGCCCTGCTTCTGCCAGGTGCCAATTCAGGTAAAGTTTGTGCAATTCAGTTCAAATTCAGAAAGATGTAAAAATAAATTCATCTTTCCCCTGCAGTTACTGTAATATTTTCCAGTATAATTATGATTCCTATGAGGGTTTTAGATAGGAGAACAAAACAGGCTTAAGAAGAAGACTCAGTTGCAACTTTGTCTCTTGAATGGCTGCCCTGTGTTGTGAGGCTCATGGCAAATAAAGTCTCCATGCCAAAGCCTGGGAAGCTTTCTATAACCAGAAAAAAAAAATATCTGAGAGCAACAATATTTATTTTCCACACTCCATTAGTAGCCCAGAAGCAATTCAAGCATGTTACTAGAAACTGAACCCGACTAATTAAAAATAATGCTCCAAAGCTACGCTGATGTCTTTTGCATCTGGAGCTGGCTTCTGCAAATAAACATACACAAAAACAAGGACAAATCACAATAAATCTAAGCAGACAGGTACAAGCAAATTGCTCTATGGAAGTGACATGTCTCTCTGCTTAAATGTCTACCGCAAATCCCAAGGAGACATGGTAGGATTTAATCTAATTGGGTTTGCCACTTCCCTACAGCTTAATGTGAGAATAACTGCAATTATATATGACTGTACTTAGCTCAGTACCAAAAATCCATTTATTAGGCTATTAGAATCTATAGAAACCAGGGGTTTGAGATCATTTGGATATGCTGGTTACATACTTGGTCTGCTAGTTGTTTTGTGGTTACAGTTTCCAAATTGCTACTGATGAGGTGGTAGTAGAAAAGCAGATGCAGTTACCATTTGAATGGATGGCTTAGAAAGGTTTTCTTCTTGCTTCAGAATCCGTAATGGCACCTTATATGTTGGCTCAATGCTCTGCAAATCTCATAATGTTCAGCAGGAGACTGGGAAACCAAGAGGTTGCTGAGGTTCAGAAATCTGTTCATCATAAAGTAAAGCACCTTTGCATGTGTGGGGCCCCACAGAGTTGGCCCAGCATGGCATAGAGATGAGAAAAGAATTATGTTTAAGGCCAGCCTTATGGGGCAACTGAGGGAAGAGCCTCTAGTCTTCTAGTTTTTAGCATTTGAGAGGGGGCAATTAGCAAGAAACACAAGAAAAGCCATTGGGCTATTCCAAAAAAATGTGGTATCGCCACTCTCCCACCTGTTCAGTCTGCAAGCGGAGCAGATGACTGGTACACTCAGCGTGGGGCACAGCACAATGAAGCTGCAAAGCCCTGTCCTTTAAGCTTTTGTCAGCCCACGCAACCGTAATAAAACTCTTCTTGCCAAACAGATGTTTTTAAATGAGGCAGTAAACTCTCACAATTTCATTTTTCCTATATCGCGGTGATTGCTGGGATAAAGGTGGATTTTCTTGGAAGTCTGGAAAACTTCACCTATAGCCATACTACTCCAATGTACACACAGCAGAGGCAAAAAAAATAACAAATCGTTGCTTCTGCTCACCCCTACTACCGTGAACGCCCAACTGTGGGGAGATTTGGGGCTGTTTGTGACTTGTCAGACACCACCATTCAAGAGGTATTGGGGTCATATTCAACATGTAGATTTGTTTTAGGAAACTAGACTTAAAATATGTGATCCTTACATTCAGGACCTGGGATTATGAAGACTTGATTTTGCTCCCAACAAACTGAGTGGCAATGTACCCATCAAGATAGCTGCTGTGAATGCAGGCTTTATGCACCACATCCAATCTAACTTTACTGGTAGCCAAGATGTTAATAACCTTGCATAATAGTCTGTTACACATAATTTTAAAGAGATATCTCTTTCAGTGGCTCGGCTCTGATCCAAACACACAAGTATCGCAAATGAACATAATTCCACCAAGCTCTGCCTGAATCAGACACCCCACCAATTACCTGCAAGCTGAAACTCAAAGAACATTAGTTAAGGTCCCTGTCCAATGACTGCGAAACACCACAGTCAAAATCTTCTCTGGGAAATTAATAAATTTAAACATAGTTAGGGGCAATTCTTTTGGTAAAAGAACACAAAACAGAGAGGATTGCTTGGGAAAATCATTATCCTCATCGCTTGCATTGCAGCACGACAAACATGAGTGGCAACCGCTCACCAAAGGTGGAGGCAGCCTGAAGCAGTCTGGTTTTCTCCTGCTGTCTATCCTTAGGATTGCTTAAAAAGGTTATAATTAACATAATTACTCCGAATTATGTCTAAAATGAATCCACAATTCAAGTTATCAGCTGCCAGGTCTGGCTCCCAGTTTTGAAGTCACACATCTCCCCACACATACCCACCCCTATCCTCACCGTTAAGCAGAGATGGCAGCGCCATTAAGCAGCAACCTGCCAGCCTTTTGCAAGGCGGGTGAAGGCTGTGTTCCCTAACAAAGGTAACTGGCCCCTGTCTTGTCTGAGGAAAAGGCATCGGACAAAGTAGGAACGCTCCCAAATTAGGCCAACGAGCTGCTGAGGGCCAGGTGCCACCCAGCAAAATCCTACTGGGAAATACAGTCTCCTTTATGCTTCTGCAGAGACCAGAGTATGATGATGAGGTCTTACCTCTCCTCCCCTGGCTCACAACTAAACAGTGAAGAGGTACACACAGATGCCTTTCTTCTATGGTAGCAAAGTCCCTGGGATTCCCTAAGAGAAACCCCAACTTCAAACAACCTGAATGTGGTAGGTACAGCCACTCTAGCACTGGGCAAACAGTATTTTTGAGAATACTCACCTTTATCAGCCTATGCCAAGGGCCAGTAAAATATTAAGCCTTCTGAGGGACCTATTTAATCAAAAGTTATGTTTAACATACTTATATCAGATACACTTAAACTAGTGGTAGAGGGGTGATGAAATATTTTCTCTGAAAACCTTTAAATTGTAACTCAAATAGGGCTATACGAAAATACTTCTGACTTCTAGCAAGACACATCATGTACCATTACATTTAGAGACGCAGAAATTATCAGGATGGTATCTTGAATGGCTGTAGTATATCACACTACAGTGAATTCACTGCACTACACAACCTGATGCCACATGACAAAGTGTGACAGCTGATCTGTATTACTTATGAGAGATTGTCGAGATGTGCTGAATATTTTCTAAACTGCTATCAGAAAACATATGTTTCCAATGGGTAATGATACAGTGGGTCTGAATAACTCATAAAAATTATGAATGAAGTGTTCTCACCTTCATTTGACCTTTGTTACTTCTCCAGCAGACAGAGCTAAATGTGTAGCTCACCAGAATGCATCTGAAGAAGAGACAGATGATAATAAGAAGCTGTTAAGAGATGCTTACTCCACTGGCTCTATTAGTTCAGCTTGCTTGCACAGAAAGAATTTCCCTGCGTGTGAACCTGAATATAGATCAATAACAGGAAATATCCAGGCTGATCCTTTCTCAGCCTGAACTCCGCCAAGCAAGATGCACACGCAGTACACTGCCTTGTTGAAGGCTGAAGATGGGGGCTGTGCATACGGAGCCATGCAAAAAACGTGGTGCTGTGCTCTCCGTGCAGCGCATCTCCAGCACCAGCTGGGAGTGCTCACTCTACCTTTGGCTAAGGTCACATTACAGAGGTATCTGGATGCCTTCACTTTCCAGCTGCATTTTGCTGTCTCGCACACTGACAACCAAGGTATGTTGGGCTACTCGTCATTTGCAGAAAGGTCACCAGATCATATGAGATCTTTCTTGCATATAAAAATATGACTGCATGTCATTTTTTTCAAATGTCAAAAGGAGAGCAATATTTTTCAAATGCCAACAGGAGAGCAACACCTGTGCGCCCTTAGACACACACATAGGCATAAAATATAGAAAAAGAGAGTCTGGTCAGCCAAAACCAAGAACCTTCTGTCCATAGGAAAGTAACACACAGGTTGGACAAATACCTGGCAGGAATCGTTTAATTGCAATCAGCCCGCCAGAGGGTAGGAGAAGTGCCTCAGTTTAAGGCTTTATAACCTGTCTACCCTGCTCCTCACTTCTGTCAATACTTTATTTCCCATCATCACCTATGGGTATTGAGTTTACACCACAGCTGGGAATGCTGGGTGGTCTAAGAGCGTTTGCCAGCTCTGGGAGCCATCCATCCCTTTCTCTTCGATGCTATCTGGGTCACTTACTCAACTGATTTAACTATCAGTTTATCCCAGATAAAACTCTTGAAACTATTTTCATTTCTGATCCAAGACCAACCAGAGACCAGCTGGGAGTTACCTCCAGTGGTCATTGCGATTCACAGGTCTGATGTACCCATGATTTTCTCTTATCTTTGACATTAAGGCCTAGAGCACTTTTTCAGGGCATAGATTTTCAGAGGCATTTAACAGTCTCCGTGTCTCATTCTGTATCACCTACCTCATTCTCATGCCAAGCCCTCGGGCATGATAGGCATGAAGAATGTTCAGCGTTTTGTCACTGAGAAAGCAGGTTTCCACACGCTCTGCTAAACAATCTCGACAGATGCTACTAAGAATGCTGAAAAGTGATTTTCACAAAGCTGTAAATTTCCTCGCAGTCCAGGCTGTGGTCTCCAGATAGAGCCAGAGCTATGCACAAACCCATGAAATGGACTTGGGTCCACATTGGGAGCTCTCAGAGGAACTCAGGTGGGAATTACATTTGGGGAGCAGGAGGGGACACACACTAGGTGCCCAGGCTGACCCTGGAAGCAGGAAGGAGCGTGGTGGCAGAGCTAAGGGGGCAATGGGTACTACTGGATACAGGTTCACTCCTTGAAGGGCACAGTCAGACATATATCACGGCCAGTCAGGGACACCCATCTCTGCTTTCTCCCACCAATGGCTTGTTCTCTAACGTCTTGAAGCAGCAGGGAGGAGGCAGGGAACAGCATTAATGACACCCATCAACTAATTGAAGCTATGCACAGGAATCCGAACAGCAAATATTCTGCATAGGTTCCAAGCCACTACAGATGATAAAAAGGCACAAGGTAAAAAGGAAGGCAATTGCAAACGGGTACGAGCGAGCATCAAACACAAAGGAAGTTGTAATGAGAGCAGGAGCGTGAAGAGTGACAATTCAGCATGGGAAAGATAAAGATGGAACAAGAATGGGATCAAGAGAGAGAGCAGAGAAAGGATGGGGAGGAAGAAAAATTTGAAATGGAAACGATGAAAATGGAATATGATTTCCAGAGGGAAAGAATAAGGGTGAATGAGGGTCCTACTGGGTCAGCCCATGCATATTTAGTCAGTTATAATAAGGTAAAATTGCTTCCTCATTACAAGGAAGGGAATGATGTTGATATGTTTTTTCAGTCTTTTAAAAAACTGTACAGAACTTATAATTGGTGAGAGGAGGCATGGGCAGCACAGTTCAGACCTTGCTCAATGGGAAAACCCAAGAGGCCTATGCCAAGCTGGTTGATAATGACTGCCGTGACTATCAAATTGTGCAGGGAGCTTTTCTGAGAAGGTATGAGGTTGACCCCAGAGACCTGCAGGGTTACACTTAGGTCTCCAAGGAAAGGATCTGATAACTCCTTTCCTGAATTGGCTGTAGAAATGACAAGTTTATTTAACAGGTGTACAGAAGGTGAAAAGACATCTGTATCTGTTTCTTTTTTCTTTATTTTTTAAAATGATGAAATTATCTTGAGGAGCAGCTTCTAGAAGATGTTCTGAAGGATTTGGAAGCCTGCTAGACAGAAAATCCTTCTATTAAAATTTTCAGCCTATTAATCAGAGCAATTTTTTCTGTGTATCCACAAAATAATGAGAAAAGTAATGGGAATCCTACCTATTTCCACAAAGACTTGCCCTTTCTTTCAGAAACAATCAGAAATAGACAACAAAGTACACAAAATCTTACAAGCCACACTCTATTACTTTAAGATCATAATAACAAAACAAAACAAAACAAATCTCATTACACATATTATCTATGCAGAAACTGCAGATATGGCATGGAGTGTGAACGAGGAGATTAGTTCTCATGCTTACTTCAGCACTACACAAGCACTCTGTAGAAAAGTTTTACAAAAGCAAGTACAGATACAGTTTCTTAAAAGACCTTTAGTGGAAGCACTGGCACCAGCCTGTGTTTCCAGAAGGTGGGCTGGTTTGTTCCTCCTGGAAAGAATTACCCAAGACCCATCTACATTCCAGCTTGGATTACCATTTCAAACAAAGCATGCAGTACAGAAAAGTGACTGGCTGGAATATGAGACAGATGTTATCCTCTGCTTTCTGAAATATTTACTAGTTGTAATGAGTCTGTAAAATGCAACATTGACTCAGCTACTGCATTCCCAAATTCCTTCCAGACTCTTGACTAAATATCCTCTATGCCTGGCAATGTCGTGCTGCTTCCTCTAACACTCTCCTCCAGCACCTTCCCCTGCAACGCCTCAGATAGCACCCCTCCTCGTTAACCAGCACAGCAGTCCTGAGGCAACTGCTTCACACTAGGCTCTGTAGCCAAGGCTGAAATGAGGAAATTTGTATGTCTTCAATGTAATTTTCTTCAACTTCTTTTTCACTACTGATCATTTTCCTTTCTCTTTTAAACTCATCCATTTTCTCATTTACTTCCTATTTCTAAAATTCTTAATAGAATATCCATTTTACTTTTTACTTATCTCTGACTGTTCCATCTTTGAATTCCCTCTGAACCTGCCTATATTTTACAGCCCCTTTACTGCTAGTGTCATTTGGGCTTTCATTTGACTGGCTTTTAATCTTCTGGAAAGTTTTTGGCATGGATAATTTGCTGCATTTTGAGGTGTGAAGATAACAGAATGTTTCTTTTCCCTTGTATTCCTGCTTCTCTTCTAATTCTTGTATAAAAGTCTTATATCCTCTATGAGGATTTCAGTGGAAAACTTACCACCACTTAATCACATCTCATTTTCCTCCTTGTACAAAGATGCTTACATCCACACACCTGTTACACCATAGGTAAAATGGGAAACTGGGGTTAAGACATTAGGGCTTCACTGACAGGAAAGGGAGTTGTATATGTTGTATGCTATTTCCCATATGTGCTACCAATGTAGCTCAAGATCTATTTCATGCATCTCCAGTGCCTTTTTTTTGTAAAATGTTATAATGTTAAATAAAATGCTTTCTAACTAAGTGTTCTTGGATGATGATGTATGGTTGCCCATGAAACTACTAGATAGCCAAATGAAGCTGAAGGCACAGTAAAATTAGCGGCACTCCATACTGATGCAAGTACCAGCACATGTAGTCTGGCCTTTCTATTGCTCATTAACCTCTAGAGCAAACATGTTTTTAGCATTTGCTCTACTACCAATACTTAATCCTGTGCCTGTTGCACATTAAGTAACAGAATTCAACATTTAGAGAAAAACATCTGAAAGATCAAACAATTATGTCAGTCATCCTGGCAAAAGCTCAGTAGTATTAGAAAGCTTTGGTAAAATTAGTGCAAGAGTAGATCAAAAGAACATTTCATGAAGCAAAAATTTCATATTTCCATTGCTCGTGAAAATGTACTGGCAGGACAACGTGTATTTGATAGTGTACAGGTTAGTGGTATTGATTCTTTTCCCAGACTGTTTCCTGGAATAAAGCATAAGAGCCCAGCTGGCAGAAGGCTGAAAATATGTGATTGTGAAAGAACTGCCTATGGTCCTCTTTAGGATAGCCATTATCTTTTTGTTTCTGTCACTTTTAATGGAGTTTTTGTCTGCAGATCTCAAAGTACTTCACAGAGAAGCCAATACCAATGTCTACACTTGACAAATAGGGAAATTGAGGCGCAGTGACTTACACAAAGTCCCACAGCTCAGAAAAGTCCCATAACTTTGTCATGCAAAAGCTTTATCTTTGACGCAGAACTTATTCTTGCATACACTCATCATATCTCACCCCTGACAGACAAAAAAGACCTTAAGGAAAAGTAGCATAAGATCTTGATCTGTCCAACACAATGGAGTTCTTCTGACCTGACTGATATCAGCTGATATTTAAGCTGGCTCCTGATTGATCATTTATCCCTTGCTGAACAACTATAAGCGTCACAACATATCTTAATTAAAGAAATTTGCTTATGTACTTTGTTACGCTTAAACCAGTTCACAGAACACGTGCAGGGAGGGAAAGCATGTGGTGTTCAAGATTTAAAGCTAGGTTCAGATGCTCTTGTGGTTTGGGTGTTAACATTAGAGCTCAATGTAACAAATATGGGGTTATTTTCATCTTCTATAACTGCGTGAGATTCAGATTTTAATTGACTTCTTCCCTCCTGAACTCATCTCATAAAGACTGTTAGGTATATCTGGTGAGTAAATAGAAGACAATAATATGTTTAAATGTCTGTCTAGAGAGTTTCTTCTACCCAGAGCTAAAAATCGATACAGCTCAAAGAAACATCTTTTGTTAATATAACTTTTCTTTCAGCATGTTTCTCTAACATGTTTAATATTTTTCAGGGTTATTTTGCTGGCACTGAAAGCCCAAGCCATGTCGGCAGATCCCTGAACTGGAACTCCAGAGACATGTATGCTACTCTTGGAACCATCTTTAACATCTTGGACAAGTAACTACAGCTCTCCAGGCCCTTATATCCATTCCCAGCCGTTCCCCTTTGGGTCTTGTTTCTGTAAAGTTGTATGCACGTATTTGATTGTATAAACTATGAAGGTATTTAGTAAACTGCATGACTGTAAGCAGTCTGGTGACTTAAAGTTACCATTAAATCCAGAATTCAAATCTTTGTAAGATACAGCTTTGGAATGTGCACTCTTAGATAGTGCCGAATTGGGTTAAATTGTCTACAAAATTTGATGCCTGCAAGGACAACCCAGCCTCTACCCGTAGCACCCCAAAAAAGTCAGTGAGTTTTGCAGACTGGAATGCCAAAAATGCCAGCAAAATGAGGCAGCTGTGCCTCATTTTAGGAGCAATTAAGAGAATTAGGGAGTCCCATGAGCCCTTAGCAGCAGGCACCTGAGCATAAGTTCTCAAAGCCTCCATGGACAGCAGAGACAGTTTTCTTCAGCATAGTGCAGACAGTGGTATTTGTGGTACTCTTGTCTAACCTGAAAGTCAGATTTTGGGCTTGGANGCTCTTACAAATAGCCTGAATTTGTCCCTCTGGACTGTATACTGTCGGGCTGAAAATACATGTTAAAAAACCACTCTCCATTTTGCCCCCAAAACAGCCTATAAATAACGCTTGTGGTCCAAAATGGCCCTGATCTTACAACAGGAATAGATGCTGCAGTGCAACAGTGACAACAAAAAAGAGAGGGGAATTGGTTAAGTACTTTGGGGGTTAAAAACTGTGCCCTGAACAGTAAATTTTACGGCTGAAAGTGAGTCTTCTATAGTCTCATTTATTATTGCAAAAATGATTGGAACTGGGGACCATGACACTATTACCTGTTACTGCAGATTTATTGAAAATTAGCAATTCCATTTATATCTATGAGATTTCAGGGATTATTCTGTTATAGACTAGAAAACTGATAGATTTATAACTCTGGCAAATCTAGTTGTACCAACTAATAGAGCAAGTGAGAAAATTTAGCGGTTTGTACTCCTAAAGGAGTTAACCTTTGGATAAAGAAACATTTTTCA
This sequence comes from Ibidorhyncha struthersii, assembly GCA_013398815.1. Taxonomy (NCBI): domain Eukaryota; kingdom Metazoa; phylum Chordata; class Aves; order Charadriiformes; family Charadriidae; genus Ibidorhyncha; species Ibidorhyncha struthersii. The sequence goes on from VZSZ01001515.1 coordinate 456,585, forward strand.
AGTAGCATCTGAGAAATTATTGGATCCATAAATTCTTGCTGCCATAGCATGAAAAATATTCATTTCCTGGGTTTTATATTTTTGTTCAAGAAAGATACAAAAAGCAAAAGCTAGTACAAAAAAATTTCACTCCTCTCAGAGTCCTGCTGTAATTGCTATCATACCCTTTGTTAACCCTTTGGCATCTATTGGCGGAGTTTGCCTGGCTGACCCTAAGGAATTTTTCAGGCTAGGTATCTTCTAAATTCATTAACATTGTATTGACTTGAGTGAATTTGATCTAGCTTTAATTTTGAATTTTATGTACTCACTGGACTCCTTAAAAATTGAATCAAACCTGCAAAGGTATTAAATTCATGCCAGGACGCTGGAGGTGGTTTTCGTGGTTTGGTTTTTATTTTTTTCTGTCGCGAGTTGTTTTTTTGTTTGTGAGGGTTTTTTTTTAGCATGAGAAATCTCTGACTGTGGATGAGGCTTTTATAAATCACTAAAATGATCTTAAAGCTTCTGGTAAGTCTGTAAAAGATTCTGCTAAGCCCAGGTCTCTAGCTCCCAACAAAAATACAAAAGTGATACAAAGACTTTGGCATTCCTCTCTTAGGGGCAGAAGGTTTGGCCAGCCCTGCCACTGATGTTCCCCCCGTGGCTCCTGCCATAGGAGGTGCTCTCCTTATCTCCTATGCAAACTGAGAAGGTAAGCACTGTATATACAAACCAAAGCGCATCCTCAGAAAGACACTTAAGTACTACAGACTTATGCATACAACATTTGAGCCTGGCTGGAAGCATTAAGCAGTACCATGATAATACAAATATGCAATTTATCTATGAATATAAGTACATGAAAAATATCTAATGGGGCCATAGTTTCTTTCTTAGTAATGCGTGAGTGGTGATCTTTGTATTCTTACACTGAAAGCATCAATGCAATTAAAATCCATCACCTAATAATACACATCACCCATTGTGCCGTGTTCTTTCATTCAATACTGTACCCACTGTTCAGGCATATTAAGGAGGTGGCTGGGCCTGCTTCTAAACTCAGCTATGCTCAGTGAAAACATTATGACTTCCTTGGGACTACCCCAGTTTCTTTTACAGAAACAGAGGTAAGAATCTGTTTCATTGATATCAGCTGGAGAGTTGTAAGAATTCAAGCTTGGACACTGGACTGTGAAGAATCATTTTTGCTATTATTAACTTATGGCTATTTTTGTTCAAATTACATATACAGATAAACAGATTATTAAAATTACTTTTTAAGATAATACAAGGTTTTCTAAATCTTAAAAGCTTCAGGTGCTAAGGTCTGAAAAAGAAAGGAATGTTGAATTTCAGTTAACAGTAATCCAGAGTACTCACACTTTAAAGGGGAAGAAGAATGACAAGTATTTGTAATATGGACCACATCCCCACCCCAGTGGCATCAACTGATTTTGGTTATTAACTTTGGAAAGAAGGAAAATCCTTTATCTGACAGTCTCTAAGGAAAAAAGCCCCTGAAATTATCCCATCATTTCACAATCAATAAGGCAAAACAGAGTGTGCAGAAGAGTTATTTATGATTCCATCACACCTTTATAACACTGCACCTGTAACTTGAGAACAGAGCATTTCTAAGTGTCCAGTGTTTCAGATGAGCCACAAACCAAGTTTAAAATGCGCAACAGAATTTGTATTTCTGTTTATTATTTAATAAAACTTATGTATGAGGTATTTCCAGCTATAATTTAAAATAAATAACTGAAAAAGAATATCCTCTTCCTGTATTCTACTATAAAGACTGTGCTGGATTTTTACCCAGGACAAATCAGCACAGCTCCATCGAAGACTGAGCTATCCCCATTTACAACATCTCAGAATCCAGCCCAGAATGCAGTATTTTTCTGATTACAGCTGCAAAATATCCCAACTTGGCTGAATTCCTTAGTCCAGAACCAAATATAAAAACTACTCATGGAGCTACACATATGTATATGACTTGGTCAGAATATTGAATTTTCTCTCCTAATAGTATAAAGGAATTATATTTCAAAGATCGTAGATCATTATTTTACAACAGTAGTAACTCCTGTTTAAGGAAGATATCCTTAAGTACATCTGAAACATTATTTCTTGTACCTTTTTAGACAAATCAACACATATGACAGATTACAAGTCCATTTTTTATCACTCCTGTTCTAAGGAACAAACACAACTTGTTTATTCATTAATTTAGGCTAAATCACCTCAAATTTTTGTAATTAACTTTTTTTTTAATATGAGATGCTGCTTTATTATCAGCAGTAACTAATCTGAGTTGAAAGGAGTTGTTCTGTTCTTCCCAGAAGGTAAATTCAGGGCCACAATGCAGACACAGCTCCTGCAAGAAGAGGTTCCTAAGCTCGAGTCACTGCTTACTGAGACACAGATCAAAATAAAAACCTTCAACAACATGGACTTTAAGGCTGGCTACTTCTCATCAAATTTTAAAATTAAAAGAAAAATAATAATAATTAAAAAAATTTAAAACTCTCAGATTTAACAGAGTTCTGCTCTTCTTGAACTCAAGGGTAAGCAGACAGACAGCTTGGTCCGAGAACCGATGAATTCATCATTTTCAGTAGTCTTCTAATGAGCCTCAGTGAATGTCAAGAGCGAGGAAGCATGCAAAAATGAGGCAAGGCAACCAGTGAGAAGGTGCTTAAATACATAGAAAATTATAATCCCGCAAACAGCTGCTGGATTCCCCCATGAATATTTTTCTTTGCATCGTTAAAGGAAGCTCGACAATGTCATAGTATGTTTTTGCTTTAATATGTCAGTGCATCAGTACTTCAGTCTACTATGAGGGGAAGTATTTTAGCCCAGAGACAGGCAATAAAAAGGAAGTTTAACAAATAATGAGTAAGAAAGCAAGATGACAGGCTACGTTCTTCACGTAAATCAAAGTTGTTCCAGAAAGGCTTAGAAAGAGAGGTTGCTATTTTCAACTGAGTGTCAACTGAAAGTTAATGGGGACATCGCTAAAGATCACAGGCAAAGGGTTACTGTACTTTTAATGAATATTTTATTCATGTCACCTTTAAATTAGTTAAATTTGATAGGATGATAATATAATGCAAAATGGCTTCCTCCCCAGACCATTTTAGGTGGAGGGTAGATCAGGATTTAATTTTAGGGTAATGCCAGGTCAAAATTAAATTAAAAAAATTATGGTTGGAAAGTCATAAATCCAAAGTGACCAATGGAAAAAATATTAAGTTAATGAGATGTGCAAGCCATTTAGAAAACCACAGATATTTTATATGACATGTATTTTTCTTATCTGGAAACAAGCCATTTTAATACCTGCTGATAGGGATGAAAGTGAGGAAAGAAGAAGAGGAGCCACTCTTAAAGCTATTGCTCTCAGGTCTTGGTAAAGTTATGACAATAAATGCAAAAAGTTCATGGTGGGGATATTCATCATTTGATCAGTGAGCTTGTTAAAAACTTAAGACCCCTAAATCCTCTTTCGGGTATCTAAATGTGTTCTGCTTTTCAGAGCGTTGTCACTCAAATATGCCAAAGAAATTGTTCACAAATTAGGTTGATGCAGCTGCCCTGAAACCATGAGATATGGGATCAGGTAGCCCGCTTTCTCCATGTGTCTCCCCCCTCTCCTGTCCCTTATTCTTCATGGAGCTAGCACATGTGAACACACAGTATATGCAAGGCATCTCACAATTTAAAGCTAGTTTCATATAGTCTTACTAGTCACATGGATACTGTGCTTCCCTGAGTTACTCTCTTTCCTCAGAGGAAGGTGGTCTGGGACAATGACAAAGAAAGGGGCCAAGGGACAGCTAAAGCAGCAGCCTGTGAAGAAGGCAGGGAAACAAGGTAGGAAAGCACAAAATAAACCTGAGGGATGTAGCTGAGGCAAGAAGGGCGGTATGAGAAAGGAAAAGTTTCTGTATCACTGGTAGGGCATTGCTTTCCATTCAAATTCCACAATAAAAAGATGCTCCCAGATAGCATGTCAAAAAAGTAATGATGTCAGATACTTCTTAAGTTTAGTTATGAGAAATATCATCATCATCTGTATATTGCACCAGATCTAAGACAAGAAAATGTTGCCCCAGGTGTTGCCCTTGATGCTGGCTGCCTATCCACCAAGAGATGCTGCTGGAGTTGTGGAAGCTTAGAAGGCACCAAGGCTGTAAGGGCACGTCAAACCCATTGCAGACGCTGTGAGTGGCAAACTCAATAAGAAGAATGTGCTCCACTGAAATGAGGCCTAAGTGAAAAGAAGCGTGAAAACTGAGCTCCGCAGAGAGGAGCAAACTCATTTCATGCAAAGACATTAAGCCACATCATGATACAAAACTACAGAGCATGATTGTCCCCTTGCAGTAAAGCTTCGGTTATGTGAATATTGTTACAAACAAGAAAAATACACTCGGGGAGTTTAAAAAATTGAATAAGTCACCTGATTCCAAGTTATTTCTGGATATTCTGGTGGCAGCACTGCAGCTGATTACGCTGAGCATGTCTGCTACTTTTAAATGCGAGTATGCTACATTAGCCATGCCACAGTCACTTTGACACTGGACTAATGGACTATACCGTCCCCGGGTTCCCCCCTCCAGATCATTTGCAAACTGAAGCTAGAGAAAAGAGTGTCTTCCCACTCATTAAGAAGCATATCAGGTTATCGCAATGCTTCAGCATCTACAGTAGCAACCAAAGGCATTTTGGGTAGAATTTCAGGTGTGGATGTTATTTCATAAAATCTAAAGTGAAAGATGGCACATGAATGGACATTGCTTTCCCCTCTCCACACAGAAATGAGAGAAGGCATTAGACTCAGGCAGAAGCTAAGGGGTGCCCCTGCTCCCTGTTAGCTTAAAATGAACAGTGTCCCCAAATCCAGCTCACAATCAAATACCTGAAGGAACCATCTGGGTTTTAGAAACGCTAGTGCTACCTGTGTCTCAGTGTTCAGGTTTCAGAAAGAGCCCTGGGTTGAGCGTTTTAGACATTCTGCATCTTCATTGAAAGCCTGGACAAGAGAGAAGCCCCACTGAAATACACAGAGCTCTGAGTACCAGCCCCACCACATCATGAAGAGACAGTGAATACAGAGAACTGATCCTGAGCAATGCTGAGCAGCTGTGCTCCATGCTGGACCTCTCAACACAAGGCATAAATTATTCTAATTTGTTGTCCTTACTAGACAGCTCACTGATAAGCTGGAATGGCCATCAGGACTATTGATTTATTTTTTTTTTTTATTTTTTGGTGGGGGATGAATGCTGGCTTTAAGCAATCTCTTCTCAAGGCTCAGTTTGATAATCCTCTTCAAGCTTTTATTTAAAATCTCAAAGAGAAAAAGCAAGAATGAATTAGAAACTGGAAGAACACAAAGAAGCTAGAAAGAAAAGATCAATAACTCACATACACAGCAGTAAACAAACTGGAACAATTACATTGAAAGATGGTTATTGATCAGTATCAGCAGCAGCTCATATGCTGGCACCTCTGTTTATACCAGACCTCAATTATATTCTTACTTTCTCATAATATAACTGCATTCTACAATTTTTATCACCAGAGAAATTTTAATTCCCTTTTATTAGTGAATAATACCATATAATGTTTTTAGGCAGTGCTTGTTATCAGTAGATTTACATATCAACAAAATGTTGACTGCCCAGTGCCCTAGATTGTTATAACCTGTCTTACAGACTGGAAAGCTGAGCTGCAGAAAGACGAACTGACCTCCCTAAGGCCAAGGGCAGGGGCAGAAGTTGACAGAGACCTACCTGGATCTCCTGAGTCTCGGGGACTTTGTTTTCTGGCAATACTAGTCCCAGCAGACCTTCACAGGAAAGGGAGACCTTTTTCTTTAAAAATTAGCAATGATTCTGTTTCAGAAGAACCCATTCAGACCTGCAGTTTACAGTATAGTGAGAGAAGTAAAGGACTTGCACTCTGCGTCCATGCGAGTGATCCTGGAAGACTCTTAAACAAAACTCTCACATCTATGTCAATCTGCTCGTTGTACTGAAAGATGCGCCAGTATTTACAATACTGGCAAGAGTCCTCAGGACAGAAATCCTCCCTGGTTTTTCTTTTCACAATTCCTTTAACAAACCTAATTTATGATCCCACATGACAAAAATGTGCCTTTCATTTTTCCCATCTCCAGTTCTTGAAGCATTTCTAACATCTTCACATATACTTGCAACTAAGTGCAAAATCATCACATGTAAGTCAACGCAATGAAATACTACATAAACATCTACTCAGCAGGAACGTCCACCAAAAGGAGCAAACTGCCTGACCTTGGGACTGAAAGTCAGAAATTCCAACCCCTCCTGCCAGTCCACCACCACCTTGCACAAAATAGCCAAGGTGTTTAATTCTCACTGAACCAGGATATTTGCTTTTACTTCCCTCTCAGGTACTTGCCTAGTCTGTAAAAACTATCACGCACTTAAATTTTGTTCAATTACACGAGTCAGAGTAAAATTTAACTTTCAGTTGGTTCGAACTTTGTGGGTTTGACTTAATGAGATGTATCAGCACCAACACAGCTTTCCCTTTCTTGGAAAATTGCTCCCTCATAGATACCTGTGGTAACTGGGTTTTAATTTAAGGCATACGTATCAATCCGCAAGCCTGTCTCCATAAAATCTTACTTAAAGAGACAAGTTGCTGAAGAATAATGAGCTGAAGTCTGTCCTCTTTAAAAGTTTCCTTAGTAAAATAAGCTCACCTTTTAAAAAAAAAAAATAAAAAATCCCAGAATCCTATTCACAAACCATATTGGAAATTTAGGGGTGAAGAATTAAATCTGACTGAAAAAAAATTTAGAACCAAGGTTAACACAAAGTAAAATAATTTATTATAAACTTCAAGGTTTCTTTTCCAGAGTTGGAACTATACCATTTTACTGGTATAGTGGCTTTTTTTTACTGGTAAAGTGGCTTTTAAATAAACTAAATAGTTGGGTTTCAAGCCACTGGTTCCAAACATCTACAGAAATATTGATGAAAATACCCATAGCCAAGAGATTGTCCATAAAATTTCCATTTGAAAAAATATATAGATTTTCAACAAGAAGACATTTCCTGTCAACGTCTTCAACAAGGTCTGTTTAAAAGGTAGAGGATCTTGGTGAATCTTAACAGGTATAAACATAATCAGTATACAGAAGCTGCAGAGGCATACTCTGGCTTTATGACCAAAGTCTGCCTTAATGATAAAAACCCCAGTAAAACAGACCCCAGGTCAGGATTTTCATAGGGAGATCACAGAGAGTACAGAAACCTTCAGGAAATCTACCCCTGCTTCAGGTAGCCAGAGAGTAAATTTAGATTTTTCCGATCATACTATGTAATACTGTGTGTCAGCATTAGTAACCGCTTTATGTGAGCTTTAAGTTGAATTTATCAAAATGTTTAAGTGGCACATTTCTTTCCATCATATCCCCACATGAGGTTTCTGATGGAAAAGTGATGAAATGCACCACCTCATCCCTAGGGAGAGGTGGCAGAAATACCTTTTTGAGTTCAGGGCATACTTTGTGCTGCCTTTGCTGAAGATGTCGCAAGCACCTCTAGAACTTAAAGGACAACATTCAGTGGCAGGGCAGTATCAATATCAACTGATTCACACAGAGGAAATAAAAACCAGAACCACTATCTCTGCTTTTCTGCCCAAGAGCAGATATCTTGAGCAAATAGCATAGGGAGGCACTGAAACTAACTTAGCAGTGGAATTGAGTTGGTAGCTTTTTTTTTTACCCTCTCATTGCCCCAAATACAGTGTTATAACAGCTCCTGTGCTGTGCACATGGACAGCCCTAAAGAGGTGTTTCCATGAGCGTCCTGAAAGAGCACAGAAGTTGGATCAATGTCCTATTTCTGTTGCGTAGTATTGCAAGCTTTACCTTCTTCTTTTTCTTTTTTTCTTTTAAACATCCACTGTGCCTTTCCACTTTAGTTTTTATTCTGATCCAGCCCTCTGCTGTCTTGACATTCAGGTGCTCTTCAAAAATCCATCACTGATTTTCTTGTAATCCTTACACAAAATGGACAATATGCTAAGGAAAACTGCCTTGCAAAGTTGCCAAAAGAGCAATTCCAATCTAATTAGGAGTTCGTACTGCTTCAGTGAAAGCAGCACAAACACTGTTAATATTCACTGCAGCTGCTTTGTCAATAACTCCCAGTGAATCCTCCAATTTATAAGAAAAATCAGGAAACTATTGGATTCTATGACACTGATAGATCTATCAGTATTCATTGCCCCTATCCTCTGCAACACAAGGCACAAATGCCAATAACTCTAACAGTCCCTTAAATGCTGAAGGATCATTATTAAAGTGTGCTTGGCATCCCTGGTCATTAATTATAATCTTGTGCACATATGCAGTGTGATTGCAGGAAATAATCAGCTTTGTCTGCCAAATTGGCAACATTTAGAAACTAATTTGTTATGACATACCATCAAAGATATTTAAACAACAAACCCAAAGCTCTGCTGCACTGCGCACACTGTTAAAATATCAGATCACATCATTAAAAAATAGTTAACATATCCAAGGGGAGGTAATATTTATCCTTGAACCCTAGTTCAAGTGGAATTTCCAGAAAGAACAGTTATATCCTTTCTCCCTTGCAGTTCGCAGGAGAGGAAACTCTCTCCAGAGCGACGGATGGATGGGGGGGAGGGAATGACTTAGATTACACTACAGACTTGCTGTCAGTCAGGAGCTATTAAACGGCCATTGAATAAATGTTTGCCAAGAGCAAAGCTTACCCAGGATTACTGCACTGTTCAGGATGCCTACAGATTCATTTAGAGACTTTAAACTCATATTTATCTGTCTAATTTCTTTTATAGCCCCTGTTGCCATTCTCATCGACCTAGCCCCCCTGCTTTGGCAGCAGAGGGATGTGAACACTTACAGCCCCCTCCAGTCCTGCAGCTGGGATTGAAGTAAAGGCATGTTGTGGGGAGGGGAATGTCTCTGCCCCGCATCTCTGCTAGAACCATCAGAGGAGCTTCCTACTGCCTCTCAGCCCAGAGGAACCTGAGCTCCCCAGCAAAATCCTAACTGCTAAAATGTTACCCTCCCCCCCCCTCCTCCTTCCAATTTCAACCTGTTTGAACTCCTGCTCACTAGACAAGATTTTTTTCAACTTGTTATTTGGTTTCTCCATATTGGTCAGGACAATGACAGCCCCTGCAAACCACCTGAAGGAAATAGAGGCACTCCCATAAAATCCCTTTGTGCTGCTGTCTCAGAAGACCAATTCCTGCTCACGCAGTTAGGACTTTTCCTCTGGGCAGCATTCAATGCCCTCTGAGGAGAACCAGAGAGCTACACTGCAGATTTTCTGCCACAGATAGCATCAAAGCTGTTGATATTTAAGCTTTGGACCAGCAGGAAAACCAACACCAATGCTGCAGGACTGATGCTAGTCCTAGGAAAGGGCTAGGCTGTGCAACAGGTTTGTATCAGAGAGGTGAGAGACTCTAGGCATCCTCATGTCTGTTCAGGGTGAGCTCTGAATCTGTGGACTATTCTGTCATGAAACACAGAAGAGAAGGTGCCATTTAGAGAGCACTAGAATAAGGGGTATAAAATGATGGCAATCAAGTCAGCTTTAAAACTTCCAAGACTCCAGAAGAGGAACTTGCAACGGAATGTATGAGACTATGGAAAATTCAAGGGCTTGCCAGACTCACGTGTATATCAGAGGGAGCAAAACACTTGCTATGCTACGTGCATACATAATATGATTTTTTTCCTCAGATCTATAGTCAGAGTATTAAAATATGCGTCAAAATACAACCCGAAATTAAATATTGAGCTATGCTTTTGTCCAGGAAACAAAACTTTTTTTTTCCCCCATAAATGACGAGAATTATTTTAAAATGGCAAAGCAGGTCACTTGTGTAACGCTTTTTAAAGAAAAGATTTGTTTCTAAATTGAAATAGGGCTATAGTTCTTATTAAGAGAGCTAAATATGACACTTCTCCCTAGAGTAAGAAGCTGAACTTGCATATATTTCTGCAGTCTTTTCTGACACTTTTTCCTCTACATGCTGTTTCCTTCTGTGCATTTTATTGCTTACGTCCCCTCATGTAGCAGGAGTCCATCAGCCCAGTTAAAGCTGAGGACAGAAAATAAAAGGAGAACTGACAAGTGCAAAGCACTTAACCGATGTGATTGCTTCTCCAGTCTTACAATAATGACCGTTTACTTTGGGAGACTGTACTTCAACAGAATATTTTGTTTAGTTTATGTGACAATTTCCTACTCCTTCCCCATGTTTTCTCAAAATCCAACATTCCGTATTATTGGATCAGCAGTTAAGAAATCACAGTTTTGTGCAAATCCATTTCACTAGCTTCTCAATTGCTGTCATCAGCCACTGAACAATAACATCTTTCTCATGGTATTTTGTAGCTGGTAACTAATTTAATAACAAAGTCTTTCAAAATGCTTGAAAAGAACTGATTTTTTTTTCCTTAAGTAATTAATGTTACATACATTTCTTTACCGCGGTTTTGACATCTATGGGTCCCAAGGATACTTCTTGAAATAAGAAGTAATAAATTTATCTCAAATCCATTGTCATGGAAAGATAAGTTGTATCAAAAGGTACATCAGACTGTTAATACCTATTATATCAATATTCTTTAAATGTTTCCATATTTTCCAGGAAAAATAATAGATATGAATTTCTAATTAGCACCTTAAAAAGGAAACAAATATTTTCTACATAACTATCTATTTCACTATAGTATTGACATTTAACCTTTCAAATGAGTAACTTGTATAGCATTACTTTTTCTTTCTTTTTTACATTTCATATCTGATTGTGAACAAACTATAGGCCAACCAGCCCAAAACAAGGACATCAGTAAAGCCTATTCTTTGAGTTGTTGCAATATCTCTAGAGATAAAATTTTGAGCTTCCCATCAGGATAAGCATTTAACTAAAGCTTTTCATATAAATAGTGTAAGATCACAAAAGTACCGCACTGAATGTAGGGTTTAATACAGTGTTCTTAAAAAAAACAGATGGAGAGTTCATAATGCCTTTTAATCAGGACGCATTTTACCTTGAAAAGTTCCATTACAGTGTACTCCATTAAGGCCAACGTTTAAATTACATATAATAATATGGCTATAATTATTTTCTTTTTCTTATTTTGATAAAAGTTATGCAGCATTTACATAAAGGCCTAAAACACTGTCCTTGGGAACTATGTACTTTCAAACAAGCCATTTTAAATTAAATGTCCAATGAACAATGCTTTTACACTGGGAACCAAACCAAACATGGTGCAAATTAACAGAAGGCCAACACAGTGAGAAGTTGAGGTGCTGTCCCTGTAGCCCCACAGATAACACATTATAAGGACAATAACCATTGTTTCCTATGTGTTTCAGTAGATTCAACTCCAAAAATGAAATGCCTCAAGAGAAAATACAGGAGTGATTTAAAGCCGACTAACTCCAGGTCTACAGAGTTCATTTTGACACTTTCTCACCATGTGGAGGGAAGCTCTAAACGCAGGGATTGCATTGACCTTTATAGCAGAGAAACAGCAAGAGTTCCCAACCTCAGTGCCAAGCCAACACAATGCCCTGGTGGAACACAGTAATTATCAGTGCCCTTAATTCTACTACCGAGTACAAGATGAGAAGGAGGGTGCTCTGAGGAGGTGGAAAGACTGTACATACAAGGACAAGATCCTTGAGTTGCCGTCTCTCTCCTTGCTGAGGCATTATTTCCAGTACTTTAATCACTCGTCATTATTCTCTGAACACTCTCCAGTTGTCAGTATCCTCTTGAATTATGGAGAGAACTGCATACAAGGACTATGCTAGCAGCAGTCAGACTACTGCCCAAAACAGAGGTAACAGAACCTCTTATTCTCTTGAAATTTCTTGGAATGTGAAGAATTTCATTAGCCCTTTTGGCCATGGTGTCTCCTCAGACCTCACATCTGCCTGATCATCCACAACAAACCCAGAGATGCATGTTATATCCTCCCACTTCACACACAGAAACTCCTGATTAATATTCTCTTGACTGATGGCTGGAACAGGAAGTATTTCATTACCACCACTTGGTCTGACCATATGGCCGTTCTCCTGCCCAAATACAGAACGTAAATACTGGAAATGGCAGCCTCTTTATTCTATATTGAGAATTTTTCCACTTAGATTCTGTGATGAATCAGTGCCCCTGTTAGATTTTCCCTTTTCCCAATAATCTCATACCTGATTGCTCCAAGCTCCTCATTCTGTTCCCATTTCCCTTTTGCATTTTCTATAATTCCTACAGTTTACACTAGCTAACTGATTCCCCTATTTGATTTGTTTGCAACTGCTTTCTCTTGTCTAAGCCAGACAGCTTTATAAAGAAGACTCTTCTCCACTGGGCCTTTGTGGCTTTTGAGGGATCCCACTGAAAGTTTTTAACTCTTTTTAGCTGCCTTTTCTATTTTAATTCTTCTGTTTAGACAACTGGCTTGGAACCATTTTCAGCTTCATTAATAGCAGCCCTTTTAAAACACAATATTATTGCTGCAACTTTGTTTACATGTGGCATCTGTAGTAAAGTTACAGTAACCTACATCAAATCAGTCATTAATTATTAGTGCTGTGATCATTTTGTCTGTCATTATGACGTCTGGCAAAGAATTTCCCATGTTTGATTCGGTTCTTTAGGGCATTGCCTTCTTCACTTCTTTCCTGCAGACTACACTGCTCATGATTTTGCTGTCTTCTTGTTCACATATGCTAGATATGAAAGGAGCTGGTGACCCATTGGTAGATTATAAACCCATATACATCTGATCATCTTGGCCAACTTTCACTGCACCCATCCCTGACAGCACTTGCTTATGTTCAATTAACAGACCCGTCTCTTGTCATGGCACCCAATTTCTGATTTGGTTCATGCCAGTAAAAACAAGAGAGAATTACAAAGAAGTCAGAAAGGCTACTTTTGTGAGAAGTCTTTAGTTTAACCCTTCAACATAGAACAGTTCTTCCAACAAACACTGTTTCCTTTAGCTACAGGCATATAATCCTCATGTGCAACTGAATATTCTCTGATGGGAAGGTACTGCACCACTCCGGATTTTACTACTTCTTGTGAATTTGAACTAGGGACAAGTATGATGTGGTTACCGCATCATATGTCATTTGGCACAATAAACTTCTTGGACTGACATTATGAACAATTATCACATACAAATCCCAACTTGCCCTGCTTAAATAAGGAAGACAATCAGAACTCAGCATCCTATTCTTTTAATACTTATGCTGCCAGTGACTTCCCCTTGGAAAGATAATACTTATCTAGCAAGTTCATAAGGCTGTTGGGAGAATTATTTACTTGTTGTGCTAACATTAATTATCTGAAGTGCTGCATAATGGATCGGTAATGTTTTCCTCATTGTCATAATCATGAAGTATACTTCATTTGTTTGCTGTAGAAAAATAAGTATGTTGAAAAAATAAGATGAGCATTATTTACAACCTGTACAACTTTCCAAATTTAGAAATAGAAGTCATTCTTCTCCACAAGCAGAACATTTTTCCAGAGACGTGCAAAACGAAAATATGTTTGTTTCTTCCAAATACTGAAGGATAGTCTGAGGATGAAAATATAGCGTACTCTCCCTATAACTACCAGTACTTTTGTATGGGCTCCAGTAACTAGTTAGTAGAAGTCACACAAAATTAGCTGCTCCATTTCTGTAACATATATAAAATGCTTGTATATTAAAAATCTAGAAATTAAAAAGTCTTTGTCTTGCTCCAGGAATCCTAATGCCTATTTCTTAGATCCTTGGGGAAATTAGGAAGCTACTAGACAAGTTAATGCTTTGAAGCTGTAATTTAAAAGGTTTTTTAAAAGAAACTCTTTTTTTTTTTTTCCTAAAGAACCTGGCATATTTTAAACAGAAAATTGTAATAATCATTATGGATATATTGACCTCTCTGTACTCTTAGGCTGGCCACTCAAGTGAAGTAGATTTTAACCAGCTCCCTGTAGGATTCTGTCAGCTTCCCGTGTTTCTCTGCTGTGGCACTTCTTGCATTCATCCTGCAAGTTGCCTAATGCTGTCTTAAGGTTTGACTCACTGAAGAAACACTTTCCCAGATCATTTTGTTACGTGCTCTGGAGAACTTAACGGGTATTAACAGCTAGCCAACTGCAGGCCTGTCTGTAAAAACACTGCACTTCTCTTTGAGGCTGGAAGAGCAGGCCTTTTACAGCTTACCATGGTGATGGTGAGAGCTCTAGTGCAGGGAAGCTTTCAGGATTTTAACTACATTGTTTAATTTTTCACTTGATAAAATGAATGGGCCCCATCTACAATATAATGTGCACTATTGGTATCACTGATGTAGCTTTCTGATGCTGCTAAGACTTTGAATGAGTCAGAAGTCCTTATCCAAAGCTCTTTGATAGCAATGAATCAACTGTCAGGTTTTAGATCAGTCCCCAAAGGGGTGATTTTGAGAAAACTGAAGTGCCACAAGTATACCAGAGTCCTACATTACACAATATAATACTACCCTACACTAAAATGTGTTTTTAAAAAAAAAAAAAAAAAAAAAAAAAAAGGATNCTATACCTGAGACGCAACTGAGCTGTACTCAGTGTAGCTTCATAGATATGGAAAATATCTGGGGCTTTGGCAATATTACAATGAATAATCAGAGGAAATTTTGGGGAAATACCTTAACTTTGAATTTCCTACACAACTGTTCTTTCTTCTTTTCCTTTTAGCTAGGAAAAGTTATATCTCAGCCCATACCTGAAAATATAGAGAATGAGTTGAAACACAAAAATGAAGAACTAGTTTCTGTACTCTGGAACTAAAACCATTTGCTGCAACTTATGGCTCACCTCTAAAGATCTGGCATATTTTTCCTGGATAAACCAAATCAAAAAGGAAAGATGTGTGTAAATGTGAGAATAGATCATGGATTTGACACTTGTGTCAGTCTAACATGCAATTGAGATGTTCTTCCACTGAAATCCTACACTAGGACTGTCAATGTCAGATAAAGAGCTTGCATTACTTTCAAGTATAAGAACATAGTTCACAATAAAATACAACTTTGGATTGAAAAACTGCACTTATGTCCAGGCTGAACCGCACAGAAATCAGTTTCTTAAAGCTTTATCTCTGATCTGAATGTCAGTTCTCTACACAAGTTATCCCCATTTATGTCAATAGATTTGCCACAATAAAAGACAAGTGTCATCCCAGAGGCTCCGCTATGTTTATGTATATAAAGACAGAAAAAGAGGGAAAGACTGAATGAATGTACTTTTCTTATGCCCTTTATATCCACTCACTAGTATGCAGAGGTATATAATATCTTTCAAATGCGTTTTATAATCTTGGCAAACAAGGCAGTGGTCTTGACGCAGAGAGATGCGGAGTTTGCTGCATGCCCTACAAACCAAATGCAAAAGACAGCCACAAAACATCTACAGTCGTACAGGATGTTCGGAATCTTTTTTAAAATAAATATGCCTCCTATCTCAAAAGAAGCAATTTACATACAAATATATTTCCCCAACTATCTCCCTGCATCCTAAAAGCAGAGGATACAATTATTTCAATGGATGCATTGCTGTATGCCTTATTCATAACACGATTTACAAAAGTGAAGTTGGAATTTAAAAGCAATCCAGATACACTTGACTATCTACAAAGATAATGAAATATTATTTTTATTGTTAACATTGCTGATGAAAATAAGATGTTTGGTGATGCAGACCTTCTATACAAAAAGCCTACAGCTCAGTCACGTAAAACTAGTTCAATTTAAGTAGCACTGACATAACTATTTAGCTGCTTCGATGGTTTTAGTCCTCAAAATGCAAAGACATGGAACACCTCGAAATGAATCTTGATATTTCTTTTTGTTCCTTAGCAGGATTGCTATCTTTGCATGTTCAATGCCAGACATAAAACTTCCTGTACCTCTGTCGCTGATGAGAACAGTAACAAATGATGACAACCTGACATGAAAGAAATTGTTTCTAGCACTTCAGGACAGTTCACTTGGCTTAACATCACAATGCGCATCTAGAAAATTCATGATTTACTGTAAGAAAGCAGGTTTTTGACTGCTTTGTAAATGGAGGACAGCTATGCTTATGTTATAAATAAGACGTTTTAATCATTATATCATTAAAGGATGAAATGTCCCTACAAAGAAAAAACGGAAGTGGTGAAAACAAATTTGTAGATGGGATCTCTTGCAGTATCTTTTACTAACCGTTCAGAAAACCCTTCCTGAAGCTGCACAAACGTTCTGCCCCAGAGAGGTATAGTTCAGCATTAAGGCTAAAGGGTTTGAGTCCTTCATATCAGTTTAGTAAGAAATCATAGAATTTAAAAGAGTCATTAAAGGAATCACAGCTTCCCCAAAACATGAAAGTGTTAGGAAGATGCTCAGAAGAAAGACATTTCAACTTTTTCGAGCACTTCATATATAAAATTATACATTTATACACATATACACATGTACATACACTCCCCCAAACACATGTACATACATATATGTGTGTACACACATACATACATGTATGTTAATGACAATTGCTATTAGCAATTGTCTAGGATCTCAATCCTCAGTCAAAACTTCATTATACTAGGCATCACACAAACATGAAACACTTTAAAGTGCTTGTAACTGAAATGTAGGGCAAGGCACAGTATGTGATTACATACAGACAAACAAGAAAGAGCTAAAAAAAAATCCATTGTGATAATACTGGTCAGCTTAATGGTTAGAGGTCTCTGCACACCAGCTGCCTACCTGCTGTTAAGTTTATGTGTAATGTCCTGTCACAACAGAGTTTTAAGAGAGGAATTAAAGGAGAACAATAAAATAGTCCTGCAAGTGTCTAAGAACTCCACTCCAGCGTTATAAAAAATTAGCGTGAAGTGCCTTTCATACACCAGCCCTTAAAAAAAAAACAGAAACTGTCTTCACGTACTTAAAATTCTCATGTAAACACAGAATATCATTGAACCTCAGAGAACCATTTTTAATAAGTAAATTTCTATTAAGTACTAAGATGTAGGACACATAAAAATTAAATTCTGAATACCAACAAAGACAGCAAAATGACAATGTAAATTAAATTCTGAATACCAACAAAGACAGCAAAATGACAATGTAACACAGAACTGACAACTCCACATCCTTACTGCTGATACTCTTATTTCTGATGATGCCAAACCTGCTGTTTGTAAATCAGTGATCATCTTTTCACTGACTTATGCCCTGATGACGCTTAACAACTGATTCCTGAAAGCTGTCACTGGTAATATTTAGAGGAGATCCTCACATAAGAGTAAAAGGAAACAGCATTTCTGTTTCGAATGGTTTTGAGATACTTCCACAATGATGTCGCAGCAAAACATCACTCCTCCCTTTCCAGGAACAGGATGTTCCTCTGGGAAAGGATTTAGTAAGTAATAACAAGAGGACTTTGTGAAGTGACTTCATATGACAATGTTTGTTTAGAAAGAAAAACTTAAAAGAAAAACAGGCTAGTGAGTCTCTCAGTTCAGCTCATGTTAAGCAAAAGCAGGTGCCAAGTTCAGACTATGACCAACAAAGCAGCTTGCAGCACAAGCCAAATACATGTATTCATAGAATCATATGATCATAGAATACCAGGTTGGATAGGACCTCAATGATCATCTGGTCCAACCTTTCCTGGAAAAAAAAAAAAAAATGTTAAGAAGGCAGAGAAAGGCTAGGATAAGCTCTTACTGCTGACTGGATCAGGGAAGGAGGGCCATGTCAGCTATGCTTTGCTATTAAACACACACCACTGGGAGCTCAGAAGCAGCCTCACTGAAGCGTGCCAGAGGGCGAACAGCTGAGCTGGGACGTATCAGGCATTGAGCAAGCAACGAGACAGCAGGGCACTAATTCGCAGCATGGACTGCTGTCCTGCCACTCCTCTCTACCCAGTAATCAAAAGAGTCCTTGAAACACCTTTTAACTTCATCCACTCTTGACTCACACTGACCTTCTAAAATTTCCTTTGGCCAAGGCTGGTTCTCAGCGCGGACAAATCTAGAATTCCTTGGTGGCATTGCCAATGCGCAAACCACCTCTCCACTGGTACGCATGGGTGGTTTCTTGAGGTATCCAACAAAAAGGTTACCCTATATTTCTTGCTAGCCTCATCTTTGGAAACTGCTGGATCACTTCAGCCAAAGCTTTCCAAAAGTTCAAGCTTAAGGGAGACAGCTTAAGGAGCAGACAACTTCTGCTCAAGCAGTTCAGGTTTGGCAAAGCTGTGAGCAACTGAAAACAGGTCACTTCTACACTCACTTCTTTGGCACTACTCCTCTTCCCAGCTCAAGCAGGCATCATCCACACATGCCTGGTGCTCACTCATCCTTTCATGCTCATTTGATTAAAACCAAGAGTAATGAACGACCTAAAAAACAGTGGGCAGATGTGAACATCAGTTTGAAATGCAGCTCATAAGAAATGAAAACATGTATTTATAAATCAAATACCTTTAATGGAAGCACAAAAATTTTTAGTTCTGTTTAAATATGTGAGGAAGGTTTTGCTACACTGATCAGCTGATCTATGCCTAGACTTCTGTATCGTAAGCGTTCTATCTAGTCCCATCCATTTCTATTTCTTCCTTTTGTTAATACTGGCCTTTTTAATCTCTCTTCATTTGGAAGCACCAACCCTCCCAATACCTTTAACCATCCTCATTGCACTTTCATTGAAATCAATGGGGCTTTGCAAATTACCATTGTGCAGCTGACTCCATTATGCCCATTACAGATTTAAAAACATGATGACAAGAAGCTAATCTGTACGCACAACTCCCTCTCTTCTGCTGTAAATAACTCAGCCATATAATTTTTTAAATACTGAAGTGCCTAAATTATAGACTAACAATATGCAAAATTTCATCTTCAAATAAGTCTACGGGGTTTTTCGTAGCTAAGATAATGCAGCACTTTTCACAGACTCAGCTAAACTGTGATAGCTTTTGTTTGTTTTGTCTTGTTTCTTGTTTAAAAATGGATAAAGGCATGTCGGGCCAATTTAATTTAAATAGGATGTTCGGAGACTAAGTGAAGTGGCAGAGTTTCAGTTCTACATAACGTTAATAATAGAATTAACAATCCAGTGTCCCTGCACAGCCCTTCAAAACAGGGTCTGACAAACTCGTAATCACATTCAAAATTCAGTTTCCCCTTATAAGTACCATGCCTGTGCCAGCAAGGTGGGAAACAGCAGTCGGCTACTCCTTGGATGTCACCCAGCAGAGGCTGGTTTCACCACGGGACACCTCCAAGGTGCCAGCCTAACCACCAGGCCTTCTGGCTAGGACCTTCCTTCAGGCATTACTGCCCAGATGATGAAGGAAGAACGCAGCACCATGTGGCTATCTGACCCCACCTCATGAAGCCTCAAGAGCTGCAAACGCCTTGAGCTGATGCTATTCTTCCAGTTGTACTTTCCAAGCCCCTCAATGCTGAACCACAGGAGATGCCAACACAACAAAGGGTAAATGAAACCCCACAGCTGCTGTGCCCTGTTCCAGTGATTTCAGGGACTTTCTGGTGCCAACAGTCTATGGCAGAGTTTTCATTTGTGCCCTGGAGCTAGTGCAAGGAAGTGAAGAGGACAAAATGCAAGTGAACCACGGGGACAAGACAAGCGTGGGAGCACAGACAAGATGCTGCTCCCTCTTCTGTGGTTATTCGGCAGAGAGCTGAAAGAAACACAGTGGAGTCTGAAGCTGAGACAGCCAAATCCATCTGATGCCAGAAAAATAGGAGGAATCCCAGAGCTGGCTCCTTCTGGCAGAGTGAGCCTTGCATTGCCATCTCTAAAGCCATGTAAAGCAGCAGTGTGCTGGCAGGAGATGGAAGCACCACTGACCCCTGAGGTGGCTCTTTTTCCCCAGGGGCTGTGGGTACCAAGGACATGCCCCACGGGTTCCAGATCCAGTGAGGAGCCTCGTGACATGCCTCATGAGACCGCTCTCACCTGGCCAGCAAAACCCTCACATGAGCAGAAAGACAAGATGCCACGTGAGGAATAAAGCAGTTTTCCCCAAATAACTTTCCTCCTCCTGTGGGTGGGGATGATTTAGCCCATTGTGCAATCTCCGCCGCTGTGTAATTTATATTCACTGGGGTGCCAAAACTGCACAGTCTCCTCTAAATATAAGCAATTAACTCCCATTAGCATTAGCGGGAATCACTCAGGAGACTGTCCCCATTATTGATTATCTCGTTTTTGTACTAACTCAAAAAAAATGTACAAAGAAAAGAAAATCACATAGTTAGTGGCTTTGGCTAAGTTAAGGCAGGCAAATTAGATTCATTATCATTCTTGAGCTAAACAGTGGGGCTTATTAGAATGTAGTTCATTTACATACTTTGATCTGATGGGTGTAGATACCTAATTATACAGCAGCCAGCAACTTATTTTTGATGTTTTTTATTAATTAATATTCAGTATTATAATTAAATGCACAGGCTGCTCTTCTGCAAATTCTTTTTTGTTGTTGTTGTTTCTTAAGAAAAAAACCAACTTTTAAAACATACCTGTGAAGTACACGATCAACAACAGATTCCTCCACAATGCAACAGAAACATACACCATCACTTACAACAAGCAGGGCCCACAGCTCTTGCTGAGGCCCTGTTACTCCTCAACCCATCCTTAGCAGCTAGCAATGCCCCTGATGATAAACCTAGCACCCAAAACATGCTCCTTTAGAAGCATCTATACCTTTAGGTAATATAATGGTTTATATATATTAATCTTCTCTTTAATGTAAATATCTTATTTTGATATAGATCTTTTTAACAGAATCAGTCATTGATGCAACCAACTTTGGCAGATCTTGATAGCTCATACAAAACAAAAAAAAAGTTAGTGTATCTTAACGCAAAATTTTCAGATCTATTTTGAAGAGGGGAAAAAGAGGACTAGTTGTACTCTGCTTGCCACATTTTTTATGACCATCTTTCATAGACATGGTAAGAAAAAGAAGATAAACATAGTAAGAAAATCTCCCATAGACACACATGTAGTTTATGTAAATAACAAAGAAGGCTATATTGTGCTCTTTGTGTGGCCTCAAGAAATAGAAGGACTAATTTCTGCTTTTACCTGCATGGCTCTGCTCCCACAAGAAGGTAAGTGCTGTGCTCCCAATCCAAGAGAGCACCTGCATGCATGCTTAATACGAAGCATCCACCTTCTGTGTCTCTTGTGACACACTGTTTTAAAAGGAAGCACATTTGATGAAAAGCAGAGTGCTCAGCAGATGACAAAGTTACGTCCTCTCAGCAGTCAGTAAGATGCAACAGATTCATGGTGGTGAATATGAGAGCGGAATTCAGCCATATGAAAATATATGGACATAGAGAAGACTAAAATTAGGCACCATACACATTAATGGAGGCAGGATGTGGCTCAGAATTTTCAGATTAGATGCTGATATTATTCACTGTGGTTGTGACAGCACAGTTATATGTAAACATACATGCAGATTCTGAGAGACCCTCAACATGACCCAATGTGATAGGGTAGTGGCTGCAGATTTTAGAAGACATTCAAGTTATGCACTGATCCGCATCTGTCAGAGGTCCCCTTGTCTGAGTAGCTCAGAAGCCTCCTCTGCAAAGCAGGCATTTCTGCAGGAAAAAGCATATCTATCCTGTTAAAACTCCAGGAATTGCCTGCTGATTAGGTCATTAAATAAACCAGCCATGAGCGGTGGTATTATGTACAGATCACTATAAAAGAAATAATAGTAGAATAAATACAGCAAGCAAAGCTTACTAAGCCTTCAAATACAATGTACTTTTTTTCCTGAGCAGACAGTGCCAAGCAAGCTGAAAAATTAATTTACTATTTGTTACCGGTTTTGTTATGATTGGTATCTTTACAAGTCTGAGTCATTAGCATGCAAGTTTACAATTATCCTCTGAGCCTTGTAATGTCCTGTCATTTACCTCCAGGGATTTATGTCAGAATCTAACTCGGTTCGTAAGTGATCTTCGAGTAGGACAGAATGACAGCACCATTATAACTCCCTCCAGCAGATGATGGTAATGATATTATTATTCCCCTGATCAGCTTGGTGATGATTGTTTGAACTTTATCAGTATTAATAGAGAAAATAATAAAGGTATTAATATTTGAAAGCTCTCTCTATTGTGTTTAGTATCACATTATTGCTACATTTCACGGCAAGTACTTTGACATTTCAGTGAATTTCCATTTACAGTATTACCACTATAATCTACTCATTTTATAATTGCTTCTGGATACTTGTAAGGCTTAATTTCTGATATTTCCTCTCAATAAAGGGACAGGCATATGAAATTGATATACAATTATCCTCACAAATTTGCATTGTCAGCCTAGAGTTGGGGGGGCTTAAAATAGCCAAAAATACTCTATATGGCTACTGGACCAAATAAGGCCTATTGGCTTCTTGGGTTTCACAGTCACCAAGATTGCTTCTAGTTCTACAGGAGAAGTACCCTGTCTATTGTAGCTATTTAAAATATTCATGCTATCCACATAAAAGGACAGAAGCTCCTGAGCAACCCAGACTGACAATTTCAGAAGGAAACTCAAGATGGAGAAGAAAATGTCAAACAATCTCCCTGCCCTAGAAAGGAGTCAGGAAGACAGAAACCAGAAGACTACACATGCTTTCCATCTAGGAAAAGGTAGCATGCAAAAACTCCTTCACTGAAAGTGTTGTCAAGCATTGGAACAGGCTGCCCAGGGAAGGCATTGAGTCACCATCCCTGGAGGTATTTAAAAGATGTGTGGATGTTGTGCTGAGAGACATGGTTTAGTAGTAACTTGGCAGTGTTAGGTTTACTGTTGGAGTTGATGATCTTAAAGGTCTCTTTCAACCATAATGATTCTATGTGGGCCATCCCACATGGACATAACCTGAAAGTAGTTGATGGAGAGAAACAAGCCAACTGATAGAGTTGTGAAATGAGTATTCTGACTTTGGTCTTTGCAAGGGACTGGAGCAGGAAGAAATGCAGAAAGGGGTGCTATAGATAGACTTACTAAAGCTGTAGCTCATGGGTTTCTGTGGAAGACAGGAAAGGTACAGAGCATATGAACCAGAATTTGTACTTCATTTCTGGCTTGACATTATTTTTTGAAAGCATTCTAGCGAACACTTGCCCTGTGCCATGGTAACTTCTTCAGATCTGTATAGACATTCCTGCAGAAATAGAGATTTCATTCCAATATCTGCACAGAACTCTGAGTTTGCAAAATTCTTCTTCAACAACTTGCACTAAGTTAATAAAGCTACAATTTTGTAGAATTACAAGACCATATGTTGTGACTGCTCAAACCCCATTTTTCTAAAGGGAAACGCTTAAAAAAAAACTCTGGCATTAAGGCAAAGGCAAACATTAGTCTGCCACCTCCTTAGTTTTGTGAGGCATCAAAAAGCCAACAAAACTGGTAGCAGTAGAGGCAACAACTATTTCTTATTTTGAGGCTCAGCTTAAGCTAGTTTATTTACTTTACTCTCTCCAGTTCCAGAGCAGCAATATATTAACAGCTTGTAAATCAATGTCAGACACACTATGTGATAGATCGTATATGAAATGTTTATAGTACTATGTGATACTGAGTGAGATGCACTCTTAAGAACTACCTCTGATATTTCATAGAATCATATTTTCAGCAGCTCTCGTGAGACCTACTCCCCAGCCTTCATAGCCAAAAATGAGATGCTAGGAGGGATGGCAGAACTGAAGGGGAAGGTGTTTAAACAATACCCAGTTCACTAGGTCATTCATGCCATAGTATTATGGTATCTCTTGGGAGCCCTGATCACCCATGATTCCCTGTAGAGATACTTTTAAACAGAGAAGACAAATGGTGTTTATAAGAAGGCCAAGCTTATTAAATAGTGCCTGGATCCAGACATCTATTTTGGATGAAGGGCTAAATCCCAACATGCAAAAAAAATTTCAGTTTTAAGTTTTGCTATTAAAATTCTAACTGTGTAAGACAGGAGATGAAAAGATCTGGTCTAAGGATCTACTATCCAAACAGACAGAATACACTTGCATTATGAAGAAGACTCAGTTACCAGGTATGGTATTGAAAGTAAAAAACACAGTCGTTTTAAGATAAGATATTACTTCTCTTCCATGCTTGTACTTACTCACCTGCCAGCACACAGAAATGCCAACATCCATGATCACAGCATTACCTGTTTTCAGCCAGTTCTCGGCACAGACCTTTCTTGAATATCATTCGTTCAAGTTTCATCCCAGCCTTCAACTTGGCCACAGATTTGCATCTTTCTTTACTACCTTCTAGTGCAGGAAGCGTTGACATTCTCCATGATCTTACTGAGCAGAGCTAAAAGCAGTCTCAGTAGCCCAGGATCTCATGCCGTTCTCAAGAGCTCCTGCCTGTACCAGGTCTGAATTTGTGCCAGTGTCTGACCACAGTAGAAGTAACATTAAAGGAAACCCCTAGGCTAGTCGGCTGTCTTACAATAGTATTAGCCTCACTGTCTTCGTCAGGCTTGTTCTCTCTGGAATTGCATATCCACTTAAGGTTATGAATTTGATTTATCTTCAAGATTTAGATAAGTTTCAATCCTTGTGGAAGCAAAAGAACAATAGCATGGAGCACAAGAAGATACAGGGAAGATATATCTGTGCAGGAATTTACCACACACAGCTTTGTCAGGGCACTTCAGTCCTGATTTGCAGGCCTTTGCAATACACACTTCTTGTGTAGGGACTACTAAATTAGTTCTGATTTACATCATTGTGTAGAGCATAAAAAAATACTGATCTGAGCCAACAAAACAAACACATATTTGAACTGAGGTGTCAGGAGGCACAGATGTATTGTGCCACCTGCACTACTTGTGGGATGCTCCTTCCAGTCAATTCTACAGCACATTCACTTTGAGCTAACTTGTGTAGCATTAAATTACAATTTTATTGACTTTTCAGGGCATTAATTTCATGGTGACGCTTTAAACTGCTTAAGGCTCTATCTAGAATAGTGCTGAACTCAGGACAAGAAAAGAATGGAGGCATTTTTGATGAATCAAAAGAGGTCACACCATGAGACACCATGTAAGCTGCTTCTGTTCAGTACAGCATACCTCAGGCTGCATCTTTCCATGGGTCCCATGGAAGCAGCTGCCCCAGAACTGGAGAACTGTCTTTTACAGCAGATTTCAATATGCTGTTTATTGTAAACCTGGAATTCACTTTAAAGTTGTTTCCCATTGACATTCACAAGTATAACTGTGAAGATACTTTTAGATCTTACTAATGTCCTCAGAACACTTGGCAAAGAGCCATGAAGTTTCCCAGTTGCAGGTTCCCAATATACAATCTGCACCTGATTTCTAGATAATACTGATATACTATATTCAGCTACAATGTAGTTCATATGGATGTTCCACTTTGCTGCGATAGACCTAAATCTTGCATTCATCGAATCAGTAGGATTTTTGCTTGAGGAGGAAACAAAAGATTAGGGCCACAGAAAACACAAAGTCACAAATTTGGCAGCCCGACTTTATAATAATCTTTGTCTAATGATTACTTAATATTGTACTAGGCTATTTAAAAGAATAGTCTACAAAGTATTGGAGCCTCATTTTCAAAGCTTGTGTAAAATGTGATTTGTAATTAGTAACTTTAGATATGTAATGTGCATGTGAGAATATTAGTATTCCATAAAAGCTGCTGTCAGTATGGTATATGGAGAAGCACAAAATAATACGAATACTTAATAGCTGAAATACTTTGTTTAAAATAGATTTGATTGATTTTGTAGAAAATTAACTTTTTCTTTTCCTTTAAATTCTGTTATAAATAAATTAGTTCAGAATTATGACCATAAGTGACCTGAGCACTAAGGGAGTATGTTAAAATTTACTTTTAAGTACTTCAAAGCATTTCACTTTATTCGTATATAGATACTGGAAGCATTCACAGAACTTGTTACTACAGCTCTGGAAATTACTCACCAGTCTAAATGTTCATTAAAATATTATGATATTTACAGTAGGTGTCAATTCAGTAAATTCCAGTGACTACTGACACCACTAACTCTGACTGAACTTTGAATATGGCCAGTTCCTTACAAAGATCTGGTGCAACCAGTACTCATTCACTGTGCATCACAAGGAGAACATCTTTGATGGTTTTACCTTTGTTAAAAATAATAAAACAAAAGCGAGCTTTCCTGGCCTGTACAGCGTGTCCAGGAGCAGCAGAGGGCACTCACACTCTATGGTACACAGCCCGGGCTGCTCTACAGCATGTTTGCATTTTCTGCAGCACTGTCAAGAGCTGTCAAGCCCTGTGCAAGCACAACTCTCCCCTCTGCTTCAAGAAAATTCCACAGAAATTTTATTCTAATTCCCTCTGAATTCTTGGTGTACTTAGGAAGAAATCTAAAGAAAAAGACACCACAAATTCCTTGTGCAGACCTAGGAAACCTTCACACACACATCCTAAAGTTCTCAGGGCCAAATCCCGTGGGTCTTAATCACTCAGCGAAAGGTACCAATTCATGAAGAACTGCGCAACAGGCAGAGGGAGCAGGATTTGGCCATCAGAGAATCAAGGAAACAAAAATGTTTTTTAAATTGCCTAAAGCTGAGACAAGAATTTTTTTAAGCCAGCAGATACATGATCCAGACATGCGGCTACTAAAATCGTTAATATTAAATGAATGTGTCTTGTGGTCCCTAATGTTGTGCGATGGCTTGATTTCTCCTTTCACAAAGGAGTTTTCTCAGCATATTCCCTTTCTGACCTAGATAAAATAATTTCTTATTCTTCATCTACTTCTGTAAGGTAATGGCATGGTGAAGAATGTGATGTGTGCACTACAGATGGCACTGAAAGGATCCAAGAATCTAAAAATACAGTAAGTTTTACAGGAGAGGTTTCGTAAGGTGGCTGTCTCCTCCTTGACATCACTATTCAGCTGGCTATTGGAATGGGACTAATTTAATTAAGAGAACAGCTCAGATAAAACATTTTTGTCAGATTCTCCAAGTCCTATTCACCTTGCTTGAGAACTCAAGCAAGTCTTCTCTTAAGCAGTCCAGTAACACACCTCCTGTCATGCCAGCTTAGCTGAGCATAGCAACAATAGGAGCAATTGGCACAAAGAGAACTACTGAAGTTAATGTAAAGATTATAATATTATTTTTCCAATGGTGACCCAACAGTCAAGGCAATTGCTGGCAAGAAATTGTTCACTGCAGTCTTGATCTTTCACTCCTCAAAAGCTCCAGGTGAGTTTTGTTTGCAGTATTTGGTCCTGAAACCCTCACAGCTTGCCACTGGCTCATTTCACTCCTGTGCTTTCCAAAGCATCTGAAGCAGCTATTTCTAAGCAATAAACATCAATTGTGGGTTTGGTTTTTTTTTTTTTTTTTGCAGTGATCACTGCTATTGGAACTTTTTTTGTGAGAAACATAAGCAGAATGGTGAGACCATAATACAGTTAAAATACAAACCAGGTTGTTAATTTGGCTACGCTGCAATCTCTCCGAGCATGAAACTTGATTTCCTCATAATAAATTTCTGTATCTGGTTTCAGTAAGTAATCGAATACCCCAAATCCACTTTGCATTTTAAAAAGAACAGTGTATTTTTAAGGAAAGAGAAAAAGCTAGAGATGATGGTTTTGTGGCTAAACAATGCAGTTCTTCAGATCCCAAACAGAACGACTTATATTCAGTAAATGCTGGGGAGGTGGGTGGTGGAGAAAGACGGAGGAAGAAAGGGAGCCAAGAAGAAAAGGGTTAATATAAGTTTTCCAATCTAGCATTCTCAAAGTAAACACATAAACAAGAAAAAAAAGCCTCTATCTGAGGAAGAAGAGTGTTAGAAGGATGTAATGCAATCCCTGCAGCATTTCAAACTCTACTTCAAATCTAGGTCTCTTTCTACATACCATGTTCATTGCTTGCAGCAAAAATGGGTTCTTTTAAAGAGCATGTCCCTTTATCATCATAGAACCAGCAGTTTCAGATTTCATACTTGTGATCTCAATAGCTTGCAGGAATTTATATTCAGAACACAACTTTGGTGTATAAAACTGAGGAAAAATGTCAGACGATGTATTTGTGCATCACCCAGCAACCAGTGAGAGGGGACTGGTGCAATTTAGCTGACCCAACACTGTTTCTCAGACTTTAGAAAAAAAAAGGAAGACTCAAAAAAAAAAAAAATTCTTTGTATACTGTTTGCAAAGTGGCAAGGATGTGTCATCATTAACTGGCTGTTTACTGTTTTATTATTGAGTGACTTTCCTAAGGAAATGTGCTGTCTGCAGTCTTTCAGATTCACCTGTTAAGGCCTTCAGTGAAGAAATCACTGGTTTAGTACATCTAAGTGTGTGTGTGTACGAACACTTGCACTACTCATCTACCCTAGTTAACACTCCTAACACTTTCACCTGAGATTTGGATTTCCTTGGTTTCATAACTCGTAAGGTAATCTGTCAGTCTTCCTCAGGGATGAATTTTCACACAGTCATGTATACAGAGGGCTAGTGACACCCTAAAATATGCACAATGTTCTTAGTACTTTGCAGGATTAAGCTCAGAATGTTTTCCACATTCAAGACTGTTTAAAAGTTTTGATGCCACCTTTTGCCTTCTTTTCAGTACAAAAAGAGACACATAATGGAGTGTTCAAGCCTTAGTGTTTCTTTTCTAGTGGTACAGAAAGAGCACAATGTCAGCTTGCAGCAAGTCATAGAATCATAGAATTGTTGAGGTTGGAAGGCACCTTTAAGATCATGAAGTCCAACCATTAACCTAACCTGACAAAACCCACTTCTAAACCATATCCCCAAGTACCACGTCTACCCTTTTTTTAAAGGCCTCCAGGGATGGCGAATCCACCACCTCCCTGGGCAGCCTATTCCAATATTTGATAATCCTTTCAGTTAAAAAATTTCTCCTAATATCCAACCTAAACCTTGCCTGGCTTAACTTGAACCCATTTCCTCTCATCCTATCACTTGTCACTAGGGAGAAGAGGTCAGTCCCCATCTCTCTACAACCTCCTTTCAGGTAGTTGTAGAGAGTGATAAGGTCTCCTCTCAGCCTCGTCATCTTCATATCCCCTAAACAGGTCCAAAAATTCCTCCAGTGCCTTAGCAAATGCATATTAATAAAACCAAATATGAACCCAGACTTACATTCTTTTTTTTTCCTAGTCAGGCCTATAGCCAATCTAGTATAAAAATTTCTGGGAAAAACGCACAAATGTGATCAAAGGCAGACGTTGGGCACACCATACCCCCGAGCCCACAACGCAATCTTAAAGAGGAGCCCCAGGTCTGCAGTCCTGACAGCCAGAAGAGATGCTTCGAGCCACAGAGAGCTCAAGGAAAGCAATGAGATCTCCCTCAACAAAAATACTTCCACCCACATGAATCCTACTGTTGGATATTTCTCACTGGTATATTAACTTTTTCAAGATGGCATGGGAGCTAACTTAACTTGAATTTCCTGGATTTTGAGAGATTACAGGCATTATTTACTCTCTCTTTTTTACCTACCACGTTTTTAATTAAATTAAATTCCCCGTGCATGGTTAGCTATAAAGCGCATATTACTTACCTGCATCTTCAGATCTTTTACAGTCCCATGGGTAAATCCATAATTAGTTGGTTTTGTAAAACGCATATTATTTACTTGACAGGCCAGAATGGCTCTAGAAGAACTGTCCTCATGTCTTGGTTAAGTGCATAATTAGGCAGGTTTTTAAAACCCATATTATGTTCCTCACATTGAAGACATTGCAATCCATTTGTTAAATATTCATTCATTTTTTTTAAAAAAATTATGTATTATTTACTCAATTGGCCAAGACAGCATGTAATTATGTATTTAGGATGTGTGCAATGCATAATAAAAAATACTCATGAAAATGTATGGAAAAAATTACTTTGCACTACTAGGGCTTTTTTAAGCTACCGTGTCCTCACCATTTCCACCATTTCCTTTTAAAATACCAAGTATGTTCAGAAGAACAACTATTTCATGCAAAAACACTACTTAACAGGATACTTATATATTTACCTAAACTTTCAGGTTCATTTTCTATATAAAGGGACTATTTGTGTTCTTTTCCAAGGATGGAGCTATTTAATAACATTAGAGTAAAACTTTATTTTACACTCCTACTTCCTTAGTCCTTTGGGACAGATTCTCACTAGCATAAATGCATGTTTTTCCACTGAAGAAGGTAGTGGCATGTTAATCAGCAGAGGGTCTGAATCACCATATCCTAGAAATCAATATCCTTTCCAGTGGATAGTTCAAAGCATAAAGGTTAGGAGATTGACAAGTGCCCATGAGTATGCTCATATCATTGCAATGGAGACCTTTCAGGGCGACCGTTTCCATGAAAAAAACCCTGCAGAAAGCCAATGTATCATTTTCACGCGACTCAGAGGTCTTGCGGGAGATACAGGTTGTGCACAGGCTTTGAGGACTCTGAACAGGGATGCGCATCACACAATTTCATTAGTGACAGACCAAAAGCATGAAGTAGTAATTCACACAGCAGGAATTCCAGACAAGTGCCCAAATACCATTCACCGCAACTGAGTCTATTAAACATCTGGACACATACTAGTACACTGCTACATATTATGGACCAGATTCATATAGGTATTGAAACACCAGTTTCTATTGATTTTACTAAGAGAGTTACCCAGATAACTGAAGAGCCATGCCCTTGTGCATTTGGACTCTCATTCTACCAACAGAGCCTTTATGAAGCTGAAGTTATTGGATATCAGGTTATCAGCAGCATGATGAAATCTGGTGAGGATTTGAAACTATAAATGAAGGTTTACTGTTAAACAATCAGAGCCAAGTTCAACCTCCCTGATCTTATATCATGCTTAGTTCTGCTAAATTGAATGAGAATTACGTGATGTTTAGTAACTTGTGATGTGACAGCTGCTCAGAAAGAGTGATTCACATCAGCTGCTTCTTGAGTAGAAAGGGCATTCTCCTAAGTATCTGGTGTTCATTTACTGGGGGCAGTTGAATAAAAATTCATCAGCCCTCTCTTTCCATTCACCCTCGTCTCTCAGCCTTTCCCACAGCACTGATATTCCACCCATTTCAGAGAACACAGCAAGACATATCTGTAGCTCCTCAGCCCCATGTCCAGGTGTAGAGTGAGACAGAAGCTATGATGCTATGCCTTGAGGTGTGGGTACCTCCTCCAAATCACAGCTCCAAACTGAAAGCAACCAAAACAACAATACATCCATCACATGGCCCAGGTCAGGCAAGAAAGCACCAGCTCCCCTCAAAACATCATTCACACTCATTTGAGTTCACTTCTTCCCCTGAATACTGCACCAAGGCCAAGCTACACACCAAAAGCATGATGTATTGCATAAGGAACTTGCCCTAAGTAGAATATGACTGCTTTCTGGAATCTGCTCAGGTTACGGGCACACAATCAAATGCAATCAAGGCACAGCAGCTAAACAAGTTAGCACCTGTCAGCTGGGCCTCTAAACCTACCTCTGGAAGCGCCTTTATGTTCCACCAGAAACGTATTATGGAAAGGACCATGCAGTGAAAGATGCTGCCTTTACCCCTGGCTTGCTTGGCTGTTCCCCACCTTTCTGCTGCAAGTTGCCACCTTCACATTTCAGCTGGCAGATCCAAATCTGTGAGTGCTCTCATCTACTTAACTAAATAAAAAATAAATTTAAAAAAAAGATGAAAAGAAATCAGACGGCTTAGTTAAAACAGATCTCAAAACAAAGCTGGCTGTTCCAGCACTAAAATGCAGGACTGACTGTTTTTTCCCCTCAGAAAGCTGGTTAAGCTGGTTAGGATGATAACTTCTAGGACATCAGTAGTAACAAATAGTTGGAAGGAAATTAAGCTGCTTTTGCAGCACTCCTCTGGAATAGCTCCAGCCCACCCTGGCTGCAAAGGAAAACATGCTACCTTAAATCCCAGTGGAAAGGGTTTCAATTTCAGTCAGTATTCTCAATAAATATGAAAAAGAACATGCAAGGCAAAACCAGACAGGTTCCTTAAACAAAGACTATGATTAATTTTAAACTATGTTGTCCAATCATATTGATCATTATAGCCACTTACATTTACTATAAATCTACTAGAGTTTTCTTGTTTTGTTTCTTTACTTCAGTACAAAACCAAGAACTCTCTCCCACAGTCAGCTAAATATTTCCTGAAATAACACATGAGTGGTGGCTATTTTACCCAGCAGGTTCCTTTATCACCATGGAGCAGGAAAGTTGACAGGCTTTGTGTCTGAAATGTAATTAGCTTGTGGGAGTACGGTCATAATGAAAGTAAAATTTACATTATTGCAGGCATGTGATTGTTTGCTCTTTCAAATAGGAGTAAAAGGTGAATTCCAAGGCATGTATTTGGGGGCCTTATTCAATCAATATCGTCAGACTTCTATGCATTTGTTGAGGGGAAGGGAGGCAACTGGAGGTTTAGATCAGGTTTCTGTGTGAAAGTTTTAAGACCTCAAAAGAAGAAATGAATGATGAAAAATGATTAACACCATTGGGCCTGACTCCCATTTCAATCCCATTCAGGATTCACCCAGATTAAGAGGAAAAAGCTCACCCTTAGAAGCAGATGTAGAGGTTTACAAACCCCTTCAAAGCATAAAAAGTAGCTACCCTTCTTCATTAAAACCAAAATGTTTAATTTTCTAAGCTAAATTCTCACAGCAAATACATTTGTAGAGCAAGCCTCAAACACACTGAAATGCAACACGCTTTGACCGTCTTCTATTCATTTCTGAAAGGCTGAAACACAAGAAAACAGTGTTTAGGACACAGTTAGGCCATGATCTCCTGTTGGTCCGGGGAGGTGGCGGGGAGGGGGAGCGGGGAAGGCAGTTTGTTCCAGGGGACTGTAGTTTGCTCTGTAAACACTTACAGCCCCATGTGACAGACACAACACATTGATCCGTGTTGGGGCATGATATATATTAACAGCAGTCAAGTCCTGACTCCCAGATCCCTCGGATCTTCCTTTTCTAGACGCTTTTGAACTTGTTGGCCCTTACAAAATTCCCAGGAAACAAATAGCCTTTTCTCAAACCAAGTGTTTTACAATGAGATTCTCCACCTATTGGTAGCATCTTTCCAGGAAAAGACGTGGAAGAAGGAAATTCTCCTTCATTCATATAACCTTTCAGCAGGAATAAAATAATATACTTTAACAACAGCAGTTTTAGGAACTGCATGGAGATACACAGAATCATATGGTGGGAAGAGACTGTGAGACATAATGGTCATTTTCCCTTTGAAAGCAAATTACACCCTTTCTACCAGATGTTTGTCTACCCAGTTCCAAGCCGGACACAGTAGAAGAGAATCCAGCAACCTACTCCAGTGATGCTATAACCTCCCTGACCAGGAAGGTTTTTTTTTTTAAATCCAGCCTGAGTCGTGCTAGTTTCAGTTCAGTCCCATTGCTTTGTCCGCCACGGATAGGGAGAGCAGACTTTTACATATATGAAAAGAACAATTACTCCCTTCCAGACATCAGTGCCTCAGGCTCAGTAACCCATTTCTTTTAATCTTTGTGGGACACACTTTATGGGGTTCTGATTATCCTCCTTGTTCTCCTCTAAACTGTGTCCAACTGATCCAAATCTTTCCTGAATTACATTGCCCCAAATAAGGTGAAAGGCTCTAGCTGGGACCTTATGAGAAATCAATGTGACTTCTTGCAAATGTTCCCCAAGAGCTGTTACCCAGGCACTAAAACTAAAGAGGGATATATACGAGGTTCTCTCTACAAAATACTGTGTTAAACAAGTTGCTGTGTTGTCCCCAAAACCAATAGTGGACTGAGCTGTGGTCCTTACTAGAGTGACACAGCTGGCACTGACACAACTCCCATCGTGCTCTCATATTCCCCACTCTCCATTTCCTACCACCAGCAGCAGCATAACCAGCACAAAGGGAAGAGGAATGCACCTTTTCATTTCTGTGTACCTAGGTGTCCTGACATTGTCCAGTAAGAAGGGGATCAAAGCATCAGAGTCTGTTTTGATGGCAAAGAGGTCTAAGTTAAGCAGAAGCAAATGTCTTTAATAGTGCTTCGGTGCAGCAAATAAATAAACAGAAAAAACTTGTTACAGAAAATTCAGCAACAAATTTAGGAAAAGTTTATAGCTACAGTTTAGCAAGGAAGATACAAATACTGTATCTTCCTCCCTGTTCTTTGCATTGACGCTGATTTTATGTTACTATCATGTTATCTGGTGGGAACGACGTTATCATTGGGACAGTTGGTTTTAAATAGAAAAAGCAATCAAGATGATGAAGAGGAAGCACATTTTGTTTCCATCTCCCTTTGCAGAAAAGAGTAGGAATAATTTCAAATTTGGTTGAAAAGTCTGAATGTTTTACTTGTTTCAGCAGTTGCCAATTTTGCCAATACACCTCTCCCCTTCTTCTTGACGTGTACAGGGACTATGACTACATGGCCTATACACTTGCTGCAACCATTAACTATGAGAAGATTATGGCTGTGTTTTGAAGTTCATCAGTCACCTTTACATGACCCTTTTTAAGCTATTTTTTCAGGCTGTCTGCAGACTCAGGCAGTCGCTTTTGCCATCATTCACGTGCTGCTCATAGACAAAGAGCTTCTTATTTGAAAAGTTTTCTTTGCGATCACAGAGATGGGGAGTATGTATTGATATACAGATGTGTGAGACATCCTGGATTCTGAGGACGTTCATGAGCTGCACTATAGAGAAGCCAGCACAGATCCAAAAAGACATGAATTTCCAGACAACAGACTAGATAATCTAAAAGACATGCTGGTAGTAATAACACCAGTGAAAGGTGTTTTACTGCTAAACAGTGAAATCAGCACATGTTCTGCTGAGAAGTACAGTGAATTAGCATCAAGCTGTAATCTAATGTAGCAAACTGTGATCACTCACAGTTAACATCACAGGACCATCCCTTATTTCTGACAGAACAATGTTTCACAGATGAACTGTTGTTCTCCTGATCCACAAGCACTGCTTAAGCCTCTGGATACAACTCGTGTTGAATGTACAGCCAACAATTACGGATAACTGCTGACCAAAAGATACTACAGTAAGTACAGAAATCAAATGCAGTGGTCAACATATTGGAGTTTGATATTTTTTGTTGTCACCCCATCCATTTAATTTAGAACTGTTTCTTAATGAGTGGACTTACAAACTGGTATTTTTATATCCTTTGAAGTAAAAGTAGGTCTCAATCTGCCTATTTTATTTTTATTTTTTCCTTTTCCTTAAATCAGCAAATCCACTACGTAGCCTCTTGCTGATTTTAAGAGGCATATGGTTCTTAATCCAGTGGTGTATGAATTATGGCAGTAAATGGCTTTGAAAGTGCCTCGAAAGCAAAAATATGGAAATTTTCCCCCAAGAGACTAGGATGAGCAGTCATTATTTTTGCGATTGCAGAGAACACTGCCCAAGTGTTCCAAGACTGCGTGTGTATAATTGTTTGTCTCTTTTTCGCTTTGAAGTTGTTTTTTTTTTTTAAACTGTAAAACCTCAGACACACTCAAGGACAGCTTCCACAGTTTGGTCAAGTACACTAGCATATCTACATATTCACTAAGTCATAAATCTTCTATACTTTGGCTATGCATATATGACACATGACCCTTATTTCTCCCTTGTGGTTGCACTCTGAGAGACAATAGAG
Source organism: Ibidorhyncha struthersii (assembly GCA_013398815.1). Taxonomy (NCBI): domain Eukaryota; kingdom Metazoa; phylum Chordata; class Aves; order Charadriiformes; family Charadriidae; genus Ibidorhyncha; species Ibidorhyncha struthersii. The sequence continues at coordinate 492,446 of VZSZ01001515.1, forward strand.
GTCCACTAAAGCACACAGCTTCCCTCTTAGGTAATATTTCATATGTATCTCTTTACAACTACCAACACATCAAGGTAACTGAGCTGCAGTCTGGGAGAGGAGTTTAACCATAATTGTCTTAAATTGTCTAATTTGGATAAAATGAGCAAGAAAATTCCCTCAGCTATTTGTTAGTATAATAATGTCATCTATATGTTTCTTGCCTTGTGGTATTCTGTTTTGTAAAGGGGAATGAACTATACTCTGAATCCTTAGGATATTTGGTTCGATCTGTCTGTCAGACATTAATTAGTTTCATAGCAATCTCTCACTGCTGTCTTCTGGAAAGACAGCAAGACTGAAAAATAAGCCAGGATGACAAAGGGAGAGCTTGACTTGCTTCTGACCAAAGAAATCTGTCATTAAGAAAAGGTTCAGAACTCAGATCTGAAGCTCCTTTGCCTGCCTTGTGGGAGTACAGATGACTGGATTAAAACATTAACACGTTATTATACACAAAATCATCTTTTCAAAGAATAGTCTATTTGCTCATTTATTTCTATGTACATAAACAACTGTAGAGAGGGAGATTTTCAGAGCAGAGCACTGGAACTCAACCATGCGACTCTCACTAATGACAGTGGCTGTTAGGCAGCCAAAACGGCAAACGAGGTTTCCAAATTAACCTTAAAATAACATTATGGAGGCCTCAATAGCAGCTCTGCAGTTAAATCCATATTAAAATTTGCACTTGGAGCATCGCTAATGTCCCAGGATTTCCTACTCAAATTACTCTGCATCATCTCCCTATTTTACATACTGAGGTCTAATTCTCTGCTTCGTAACAGCATTTTTTAACACTTGTACAAAGCATATTTGCAGCACCAGCAGAAAAGTATTACAACAGAGCAGAGAGTCATGTTCTAACTCTCCAGGAGACAAGGGAATTTGTTCACGTATATTTAAATATATGAACTTTCACTCAAAACGAAATTTTAACCTGTCCTATTAAAAAATCTAGAGCTCAGACTCCCATCTTGTATTGGCTAAGAGCTGTAAAGAATCACATGCCCTAAGTCACATACATGCATTTTTATAGATATTTTAAAGAGGGGCCTTTTGATATATTTTTGACATAAATTAATCTCTCTTTCATCATTACTGTTCTCCAGCTTCAGCAGATGAGATCAACATTTAGTTCAAGACAGCGCATTCCCTTTGCAGCAGCGCCCAGCCTTCTCACTGCCCCCTCTGAATTTCAGCACTGAAGTGGAAAGTACCTCCTCACACTTGTGCCTCTCCTCCTCACGCTTGTGCCTCTGTGTGCAAGGATCACTTCAAGTATGGTAAAATGTGGGATTTTTCCAAATCTATACCAGCTTCGTAACACTTTCCTCCTCTACCAAACCCTCCCCCATAAAGCTCTACTCTAACTCTCTCCCGCTCATCGCCACCACAAACCTTCTGTCCACACGTATGACCCACCAAAACTATCCATATCCCTTTTTCTTGGGCACCAGCCTGTACTTACCTCCCCATGTCATCGCTGCCTCAGTTGCCCTGGCACTCCACACCTGTGGGAAGTTCAACTTCCATCTATGCCACATGCTGCTATGCTATTTCTTCAATCACTTGGTGGTCCCTTCCTTTTATACCTTGTCCATCATAGGTTCGTGAACCTCTGAAAATAAAGCAATTTCATTTAGATTGTTAAAAACAGACACTGGAGTTTTAAAATGCTAATTGATAGGATGTGTTTTTACATGAAAAATTTATATTACATTACACTAGATTGCAGAAATAGGCATGACGATAAATTCCTGATTTAGTTAAGAAATAAAAAAAAAGGGAGTGGGAGGAGTGGGACTAAACTAATCAAGTCTTCTCTGAGGCATTTCATCCCCAGTGCACTTTAAAGAACAAGTAGCAAGACTGGGGCTTTCTCAATCTACTGCAGAAAAAAAGTGAAACAACCTGGTAGTACACAGCCTGAAGTACATCCCTCCAAAGAGGGACTCAGTGAGGAACAGGTCTATCACCTTATTCCCCCTCCAAAAAAAGAAACAGTAGAAAAATTGGTTTGCTCAGAACATGGGAGCAAGTTCATTGATTCTTTCCTTTTGCTTAAAACAATTCCAGAATGGGTTGCATAGAGACCTAAGGTTGTTTGGAGTAAGGGCTGGCAGCTACCAGAGGGAGTGGGCAGGCATGCGAGCATTGGAGAGCAGTGCTGTTCAGCTGTATGGACCTCACCTGCTGTCCATCAACATGCCAATGCCCAGAGGAATACTGCTGAATAGACCATCAGCCTTATGAAACAACTCATGAATTCACAGTTTTTTAATAGTTAACAAAATTCCAAACCTTTTTAAATTTAGGACATTACTGGTGCTTACCCACTGAGAAGATGGAAATGAAAGTGACGACAAACCAAATTTTCCATCTACTATTTTGTTTTAGCATCTGCTGCTAAAACCACAATAGGTAAACCAACACTCTTACCAGCAAACTACTAGACAAATCAGTACATTACTTGTAAGGTAAACACAGCTAATACAGTGGGACAGCACAGCTTATTGCAGGTGTCCAGAGTGAAATACACTGTCCTGGCAGAGATGCAAATCTTGGTACTAAATTAGCCAAACTTGAAACATCATAGTGAAGAGACTTGGGCATTTGTGCTATTAGATCCAGGGCAGAAAAACCTCTGCCCCTAATCAGATGAAATGTTGGACAAAAGTGGACAAAGGCAGCAAGATTCTTCAAGGTGAATGGTTTAGTTAGAAGACCTTCCTCATGTCTTAACAAAGAGAACTGATAAATATCTACAGGGAGCGCTCATTTTGTGCTTTTGAAGCGCTCATTAAAGGCTGCTTGCTATCCTACAAATTCCTGGTATAAGCATCTCTCATTCAACATAATTCTGCAATGAATCCCCTAAACCTTCCTTTTTAACCTCAACTGCAGAATGATGATAAAATCATTAAAAGTGAGACTTCACTAAAATATGAACATGCCAGATTCCCCACTCACTTTTCATTGTATCTTATTCAGGTTCCAACAATTTCAGTATTAGTTCCTCTTACCACCGATAGGTACTAATGAGACATTTAAAAGCAGTTTGCAGTAATGCAGCCACACCAACAACTTAGAGTGCCTCATGCAATTTACACATACACACAAACACTTCAGCTTGTCACAAAACAGAGATGAATCAAGTGGAGAAGAGATTCCCTGTCAGGAGAAGGAGGCTAGCCATTCCTTCAAAATATTTCAGACACTTTGCTACCCTGAATCCTAATCTAAACCTGGTTTGGGGAGCCGGAGCATTGGGTGTTTTTGAGAACTCCTAGCTTCATGCTAGCTAAATATGCCATAGAAAAAAAATCCCTTTACTTGATTTATTTCCACTGACCCTTCCTCAAATGAAATTTGAATCTCATGTATTTGGAAAAAAAAAAAAAATCACAGGCAAATACAATACAGCTACAATTTTTTAAGGGAATGCTTAAAGAAAGGGTTCTAAATCCATATATTTCTGCTGAGCCTAGCACTCACACCAGAGATCCTCCTGGGCCAAAACACATGAGACCACGTTTCAGAGGGTCACCTTCTGACACTGTCAACCCATGAGGTACAGTAGGAACACCAGAACTGTAGGAAAGGCAAGTTACATTTGTCTTTCCAAATCTCCAGCAGATTGTTTCATGGTCTGGGTGAAGATACATTCAATTTCATCCAAACCAGTTCACACATTTTCTTAACAAGTACTTGTGTCAAAATGTTTCGGTTGTCAGAATATTCACCTCTAAGCCTAAGCATGTAAGTACAAGTCCACACATTAGTTTATCCATCAATATACTGTCTGTATTTTTGTCTATGCATTCCTAAAGTGCCCATCACCCTGATGCATAGGTGCCAGTTCAAATTCTCACCCCATGTTAGTTTGACAGCGCTATCATCAGGGAAGACAGAGCTGTACTATGCTTCAACTAAAATACAAAAACACGGCTACTTCCGTCCATCTCTGGTAGCTACTCAAGTGGAAGCTGGTGGCTCCATTTCAAGAGAAGTAGCGTGTTCAGGTCACTGTTCCCTTCTGCAATAAAACACGTTATAAATCCCAAGCCTGGACAAAAATCTTCCTCATCACAGATTGACAGATGGCTTGTGTGGCGAGCTCAGTTATCAAGGTCTTAGGGGGACTGTTAGGTAGGAGAGAAACAACATATATAAACAAAATCTATTCTGTTCTTTATCCTACACGAATCCTAAGCAAGGAGCACACCTTCTTTACAGAAAAGTCTATCCTTTTACTCAGACAGCACCTAGAAGAGACATAAAATAGCAGTTCCTACAGCACCAGCAGCATTTTAATGGCTGAATGCAGAATTAAAAAACAGGCTTTGCTTCCAGGTGCAGACAGATGTCTGATGTGAAGATATTGGCTGTCTCTTACCAAAAATGACAGGCATTTTTGGTAAGGTTTTTCTTAACAGATGGCAAAACTTGGGTCCTACTGATTGTAGCAGGATCTGAGGGCATTCAGCGCACAGTAGGATCAGGACCAAAGCATGGGTCTGAACACCAGGTTTCATCCACATTGTTAAGAAAAGGTATAGGTGTGAAAAGGATGTTCAGACTCTAAGTATCAGATTCAGAAAAAAAGACCAACAAACGGTATATTGTGATGTTTTCTTTTGTATACTGTATCAATGACTGTGTGGTATGCTCACTGAAAAACCAGCCCTTGGTAATTGTCAGGGAACTTCATTCTGAGTGCAGGCTCTACTGGAAATTAATTGCTTCAGTGCAATCTGAACCACATCATAAATGTCATGTAGAAGTTGCAGGGAGTGAGGAGGCAATGACAGCTCTATCCGCACTGTTTCATTTAAAGGTGGGTAAAACACACTGCGACAGAAGTGCTCTTCATCAATAATTTAGTCCGCAGTGTAAAGCCAAGCCTTGCCAAAGATGCCAGGGGAGCAGCTACCTCCCTGGTTTTAATGACACCAGCAGGGAGGGGTTGAGGGGCCAGCTCAAATCAACATTCATTGCACATCTGGGCATGTCGGCAGATGAAGATATCTAGGACTGAGCTGACAGGACAAAGGGTTGAAAAAAGAAGTGTAACCTAGAAAACCTTTACTTTGAATTCTTTGTATAAATTCAAGGGGGATGACAGTTCCTAAGGTCATCTTACATAATAAAACTACAGTGATCTACATAGAGAATTTTAACTCTTTCCAACACATAATCAAAGAAACCGCAAGTTAAGTTTATATTATTCACTTTATGAATGTAAAATGCAGAATCCTTAATTCTCTGAAAAGAACTATTTTAATGAGCAGAATGTTAACATTTATATGCCTGACTTCATCGTAATAACCCTAATTATAGTACCACAGAAGCCCCACTGTACTAGAGGGTCACTGGAGTTCCTATTATAACCCTTATCTTAGGGGAGTTTAATATCTTTGCCATTTTGCAGTGTATCAGCTGAATCTTGCCATGCAGGTTAGCACTGTTTTACTCCTCCTTAAAATTATTGTTTTATAGCAGTTTAGTTTGGTTCTTAAACAGCTTCTGCTTGCCAAAAATAAGAGGTTTTACTGCTTTTATGACAGTCTCTACAGAAAAGCCCATCTACTCACTCTGAAGAGAATATGATGTTCAGGTGCAACGAAACTGATACATCATCATACCAAACTACCGTATTCTCACCCTAGGAGGTTAAAAAGCCTTGTAGTTACAACATGGTTGAAGCTATCCTGGTTTGCAGTATCACTGTGATTCTGGCAGAGTTTTTAGGCAGTAATCTTACATTCTAGGTTATACATTGGATACCTATGTTTTGGCTGAGTGGGCGATGACTCATGTAATCATGGTGGGATGTAATACCAAAGTGGTGGAAAATAAATAGGAGCCGACAGCCTCGATCTTACTGATGCATTAATTACAGTTTATAAAACGTCAAAGTGTTCAGCTGCCATCTACATCTGTAAAGCAAATTCCTTTTGTCCAGACAAGAGCAGCATCAAAACCCAACCACTTTCCCTCCAATGTAGCCAGAGAACTTTTTTCATCAAATTTTGCCTCTGCAATAGTAATAATCCCCACCTCTGGCAAGTTAAGACTAAATTATTTAACATCGCAGTACCTAGAGCTATAGCTGAAAGCTATTGAAAGGATATAATTGTTTTTCCCTTGTCCAATAAATTAATTTGCTTCTTATTTTCTGCTCACAGACCGTTTTTGATGAAATGTTAGGTGCTTTCCATGATCTTCAAAAACCCTAAGTAATCTAGACCACATCAGAGCTGTGCTCATAACAGCAGCTTCATCAATGATAACTTCACTGAGAACTACTGCAGGTTTTACTCCCAATGAGGGTCATATGAAAGGCAACAAACAAAGGAGTCAGGGGAATACAGTAGGTGGCATCTCTCCTAATTGCATCCGACATTCCACTTTCATTTTCCTAGCCATCAGAAGGTACAAAGTGAGTAATCCAGTTCTTAATAATAATGTTAAAATGATCATGGCACCAGAAGAGCCCTCTGAAAGTACTGCAGAAGAAGTATAACATTTACATTCTGGAAAGGTTAAACAGTACGCGTAGATGGATAATCACTGACTCAGTTGATGATTTCCAAGAGGGGACCTGAACAAGAGTAGCTCATAATAATTATATATGTTGTCTATAAGTGGAAAAAAAACCCATAATCCTTCCTGTATCTGTCCTCAGAAAGGAAGATGCCTGTGCTTATTCCACCCTGTGGTGGCTTCTTCTGGAGGCCTGGCTTTTTACTAGGGAAGACACAGTGATGCTAGATGCACTAGAAAACGCAACCCAAGATAAAAGTCTTCTAGACCATTGATATATTTTTCTCTCCACGTAGCATCATAAGCACTGGCCCACTGCACACTGCAAAACCAAATCCCATATTGTCACAGCATACCCTGTACCCAGCGTCACCAAGAGGAACCCATTCTTCCACACTCTTGTTACCTGCTCCCCCACACCAGGAGAATAAATAGTGCTATATGGCCGGTGGTTCTTCTCAGTGTTACTGTTTATGCTGATGGATTAAAAGAAATATGATAATTATCTGAAAAACAAATCAGGAGTTCGGCTAGCTCTCTAAAAGCTTCCAAATCACATTGTTCGCTGTAAATGTGGGATTTAGTAGAAAGGTCATTCAAAAGCCTATTCCAGTGTTGTTTCTTTGCTTGGTAACTCACTTTTGGGAAGAAGCCTGAATTTTAAAGCAATAGAAAACTGAAGCTGCACTTCTTTCCCTGCTGAATTGCAGAAAACCAGGAGCCCTAATTATTATAAGCTCAGATAATAATAGAAGTCTGCACTACTAACGTACACACAGAGAGATTAAAATAAGGGTATGTGTGTGCACTAGAAAAGCCACGTGTGGCAGACTTCTTCCAAAGTGCCAGGCTAAGCAGAGCAATGTAGCAAACACAGGGAACAGAACATCATTAAAAAAAAAAGAAAAGCAAAAGAGTGATCCACACCATAAACACAACTCTTAGGCGTGCTTTTAAGGACCAACTCTCTTCCACTGTGCCCCACCGTAAACATTTACACCTTGTGCAAAGCAAGGCTGTGAAACTCGGTTGTAAGGGCAGTTGAGTCATCTAAGCAGGCGTAAGCAACATCTCAATAGGCAAAGCAGCAGAGGTTCAGGACCTCTTAACTGCAGCAGTCAAGTGCATTAACTTGTTTAATTTTAAACGGCTATTGCCAGACTCCCAGCTGGTGCAGCCTGGCACAGCTCCATGGATTTCAGTAGAGCTACTACAACTGACACTAGCTGGGGATCTGGCCCAGTTTTTCAATTTGTCAAAAAGACTGCAATTCTTAGGGCACACTCCTGTTCTATGCAAATTGTTGTAACATCATGGCCTTCAAAAGTTGCAACAATTCACACCAGAAATACTTCTGCATCTTTACTCTCCTTGTTATGTCCACTGCAGGATTCCTCCAGAAGTAACATTGCTATGTACCCAAAGTGTTGAACCCTTGTAATGAGACACCTTCTCTTGGGCCAGCAAAACAATTAGGCTGAGTTAGAAATTCTAACTTCAGAAAAAGCAAAAGTTTCCAATGCTCTGTGCACAAAAAAGAACTGCAAAAGCAGAACAAAAAGTCTAGAGGACAAGACATCAGAAAGGGCTGAAGAGTTGGGAATACCTACAGTTTTCATACACAAATCATTTCAGCTCTGCTCCTGTCTCCTCCATCTGTGAAATGGGTCTAGGGAACACTCACCTCCTAGGAGTGCTGCAAGCACCAAGCAGCACTCCGAATGCACCACCTTTTTATTAATGAAATTTTGAAGGGTCAAAGAATAGTAAATATCTAACAAAATAGACTATCCCAGTAAAAGTGACACTGCAAGCAGTTAAAGCACTGAAACCCATTATTTTATACAGCATGAAAATCAGCAATTTTATAACGAAATTACTGTGAAATAGCAAAAACACATAATAGCGGTACTTCTAAAAAAAAAAAGAAAGGAAAAAAAAAAAAAATCAAAGTCTGAATCCTCTCCCCCAACCAAATGCCCATCATACAGCCCAATAGGCTTAATCTGCCATAAAGCCAAATACTTCCCAGAGGAGGTGATCGTTAGTTTGAACATTAATTTCCCTTCCCCTTTTCTTGTGTATCCATTAAGTGGAATAACAAGAAATGTTCATGGCCATAAGGTGTGTTTGATGGCAAGGAGTAAAAGAAAATGTGCAATTAAAAGATGTAAATGATAAACTGCATAACTTCTCAGCTGGCTTGACCAATATGTGGGACTTCTGGGACACACATGTTTTGTTCTCCCATGTTGAGGTCAGTGAACTGCAGAGACCCAAGGATGCAAAAAGTTGGAGGGGAAGAGAGAAATTATTAATGCTCCATCTTTTTCATGTTTGCTTAGATTTGCAAAACATGTTTCTTGAATGAGTTTGAAGCCCAACATATAAAAAGCTGACTATTTATATATTTGATTCTTTAAAAGCAATTAGGAATACAAAGCAGATGGTACAGCATTGTAGATTTCCCTTTTCATATTGCTTAAACACTAGAGATCAATAAGTCTAATATAAACAGATGATTTCCATAGCAGGGTTTATAATTAGCTGGCACTGAATGTGTCCAAACTCTAAAATAATTAGCAGAAGCATGTGGCACACCATTAAAACCTTGTGGCTTGTCTGCATTTACATTTATAATTATTAAAGTTAATTATGATGCTTGTGGTGTGGTTCCAAGCTCCTTTACAACTTAGATTAAATATTTTTTCAGTCCTACTTTTTCTTTCAGCCCACCAAATGCCAGCAGTTTCAACAAACTTCATTTCATCAAAAAGAAAAATTGGGGTTATTTTTATAGCAATGACCTGAATATTTTCTTAACTAACAGTTTTAGTTTTCTAAAGAGCCACAACACAGGAATTGAGTAACTCATCATTTTGGAAAAAAAGACAAACAAAAAAAGTCCTGGTTTGAGGTAATAATTTTAAAGTCATCTAAGAAAACCGTTATAACTGATGTACTGTTTTAACTAAAATTCAAATGAAGATAAACTATTTGGTTAAGCAGAACATCTCAATGACATTCAAGACCTTACACCAAAGTAAATCTTACTTTTATGTGCTCTGATACTGGACAAATCACAGTGAAAAAAGCAGCATGACTGGGTACAAACATCTTACATTGGGCAAGGACTTTTGAAGGTCTGACTTGGGTTTGCATGTCTCTTTCCACAACCTGAGCTATGGAAAGCTGCAGTCAATTTATCTGGTCACTTAGGAAGCTTATTTTCATAAACATTAATCATTAAGACATTCTGTGACACATCCAGAACGCCAAAAAAAAGTTGCACTGTTTGCATAATGTTTCTTTTTCAGTTATTCATTTATCTGAAATTTTCTTTTCTTTAATGTAAACAAAGCTAAATTCAATGCTGGCCTCCAAATGTCACTGAGTCAAATAGGATGGATGCCCTCTAGAACCGTGACCCTCTGGAGGATGATGCTTCTGGAGTACAGACCCCATGATTCAGGAACACCATTCACCCAGACACAAAAAGCACTCTAGTGGGTAGGCAATTAAAAATAAATTTAATTTACCAGTCTGCCTTCTGATGCAAATAATCTCATACTGTAAGATTATGAGAGCACAGCTTCAAAGAGAATAGTGACTCTTCTATCATGCATCAATTTGCCCATATGAAATTCCCCATCGCAGTCTTTATTTTTCTGTTCTGTCAAATGTTTGACATAGTTCAGCTGCCCAGATGAGTGATTATATTGTAGGCTTTCCTGCTGTAACGTGCGGTATGAAACGTTCATTCTTGACATGGTTCAACTCTAAAGTTGCTGGGTGAAAAGTTAAATTTTTCCAGCCAGTTTTCCCCTGAAAACTGTACAGTGAAAGGCATACCTTCTCTACTCTCTGTTCAAGTTTAACCACCACGGAAGAAGTCACACAGGTAAGCATTTGTGTAGCAGAAAATGCCACAAGCACCAAATACCAGCAGTGGGAATCATTCTGACACACCGTTCCCAGAGAGAGCAAAACCTAATCTTTTGCATACAAGTTAAATGATTTCAATCAGCCGCTGGAGTTTACTTGATACAGCAGGGTACCTGAGAACAGGGTAAGACCCTATACCTTGAAAGTATAAGTTTAAGTTGGGGGAGTTCAATAAAAGGAAATAAAATATTTCACAGAAGTCAGAGAAGATTAAGGTCAGCTTTTACAGAAACCGAGCCTTCCGCCTCCCAGGTGCTAGGTATTTCATACGCACAAGTACTCCCATTTCTGAAATCACAAGGAACACTCAATTTCTCCTGTAGAGCAGCCTCCCCCCTTTTTTAATGCATTTCTGTTCATTATATAACATGTCCATCATGAACTTCTTGGCCCTCATTCTTGTTTCCTCTGGCTCAGTCCAGACCTGGAGATGTCTGGAATGTGACAAGGCAGTATTAGCCTGCCAACTATATTCTGTTAGCAAATTTATTTTCTTCTCCTAGACTGATGATAAAAATGTCATGGTGTGATGCTTTAGCAGGCCCAAGAGCTGCCCACCTACAGCTGCAGGGCTTGAAGAGAGCTCGGAGCCAAGAACGCCATAAGGAGAGCAGACAGCAACTCCACCAACTTTGCTCCTTCTGCATTGCTTATTCTCCTGCTAAATGATGCAATGTGACCCCCTCAGGGATTCCAAGTCTGATCATGTTTTTCTCACTATTTTTTCTTTCCTACTTCCTCCTTCTCCTTGACTAAAGCAGCCCAAACTGCTGAATTTTTCATGAAAGAGATAATATCATTGTACATAAGATAATGGCATTCAAATACATCCATCTGCTTGTTAGCTTTGACTACATCGATTGTGTTTCTTCTGAAAGAATATTTACCAAAAAGGAGCGGGGGAAAAAAAAAAGAAAGAAAAAAAAGGTTCTCTTTTGTGGTATAAAATATGCACATTTTCATAACTCAGATACAGAATCCCTTTTACATACTTTAGATAAGAGAATAAAATGAAATGAGAAATTAAGAAAAGCAACCTTGAGGTCTTGCCAGGACAAAAGTATTTCCTCCTTCCAATATTTCATTAAAAATCTAGACAGGTTTTACACTAAAACACTGTTGATTTTTTTTTTTCTTTCAGTAAACAATATCTAGTTTCAGCGGTGAAATACTGCATGCCAATGATTGGGCTTTTTACTAGCCTAAAAGTTTTTCAAACGTGTTCTGGAGGATTACTCCTAAGGCACCCAGTCTATCTTACCTTCCCATAAAAACTGCCCAACCTAAAGTATTTTAATTTATCATTTTATTCCTTTTTGGCTATTCCAACAACACAGAGTAAGACTATAAAATACATGATATCCAATTACTGAAAATCTGATGAAAAATTACTCTCAAAAGTAGGGCAAGTGAATATATTTACTGAATTTCAGATGCTCTAGATAAAAAGGATAGCAAGATAAAAAATGCCTATCAATTTTACATACAATGAACTGCTTTCACTTCATTTCCTGTAGGTTGCGTACAATAATCCCTGGTTTTGAAGTTTCATTTCAGCAAACAATATATTCTAATTGGCTTGTTTACATTTATTACAGACAGATCCTAAAATCTGAGATGTGCTTTGTGCTCTTCCTTGGCCCTGTTTAGCACAGTAACTACTCTAGAGCGCCTGCCATCTTAGGTTCTTATTTGAATAACTCTTGTTTAAAGAACAACTACAGAACCAAATGCTGTTTCTCAGATCGTCTTGAGCACATTTCAATGCTTAGTGCTGAAATGGCAAACACAGCAATTAAATGTAAATGACAGCAGTTGATCTGATTATTTCCTTCCCTCCAATCCCCTTGTTATTATAAGCTTGCATATTAAAGAAGCAGGAGGGAACAACACCCCTGAACATTTGTCCCTTTGTTTGCTGGGGAGGAGGTCTGTGCACTAGTGTGCCTCTTACAGTGATCCCTGAAACAGGGGAAACGAGAAGAAATCCTGATCCGCAGGGAACTTCCATGTGGCAAAGCCTCCAGCCTACTCCCTTGTGTACTTTGCTCCAGGATCCCAGGATTTGATGATCACAGCTCTCCATTCCCTATGAACCAATGCCTTCTCAGAGAGGTGTGGGAAGAAAAATGTGTTCTCCTGGAGCCAGGATTAATCACTTGCAGTGTTTCTAGACAGGAAGCTGAGCTCGGTGCCTTCTCTTTTCAGCTGCTGCAGAGCTTGTTTTGCACCACTTGATGGTTTCTTCTCTTTCAGCCCAATTCTCTCTCAACTGGTTTCTACTCTATAAGCACAGCTATGCCTGCCTGAAACCTAGAGCGTATGTAATCCCACGGGCTGGACAGAGAGTAGCATCACCAGTAACTCGTGCTGTCTCTAACATTACTCTCTGTGATGGTTTCCTAAAGCAGAACTTCATCATCCGTTGGACACAGATGCCTAAATTGTTCCTCAGCTATGATTTGGTTTCTTTCAAAATTGAATTTATTACAACCACATATAAAGATACTGTGATTTAATCACAGATGTTCAACAAGGGCAAAATTATTCACAAGTTTTCAGTTGTGAATTATTTTTCGGCTCCATTGACCAACATGTCTCGCTTTACACTGTAGTACTCTATATTAACAGCTGATGCTGAGTTTCCCAAATGATGGCATCTGTGTACCATCCAGGGAGTGATTTTTTCTGGACAAATGCCTCTCCTTTTCTCTGACTTCTGATCTGCTGCCTGTCGTAAGTTTACTATGCAACATATACTGTGGGAGTTTATGTCCTAAATACAGAGGACATGTCCAGTCCAGTAAAATAATACTTTTCTAATGATTGCTTCAATAGTGTTTGTGCAATCTCTTTGCAAAATCTTGTTATTTGTGATTCTTATCCTACAACTTGATATGCATAATAGCTTGAAGGTGCTGGCGATGGAATTTTTCCAGCTCTTTGATGTGCCAGCAATGACTTGTCCATGTTTCACAGCCACAGACTAATGTGGAAATTACTACAGCAAAATAAACACTAACTCTGGTATTCTGTGGGATACCATGCAGGTGTCAATTCATGATGCAATCTCACATGCAAAACATGTATTTTTAATTCAGCATTTGATTTCTTAGACATCTGATAGTCTCCTAAAAAGTAAATTAAATCCGTTACCCACACAAACACGTTGATTCTGAGGTTATACCTTGCACATGCTTTTGCAGCTATGGACTAGTGCATAACCTTGCTTTTCTTCTGACTGATGATAAATCTGTAGACTTTAGCTGCCACAGCAAATTTGTTGGTCGTGAACTAGAGGTCTTCTATAGTGTGTGCAACGAAAGCACAACCACCTGCTCAAAGAAGTTCACATATAACCTTCTCCTTCAGTGTTGTGGAGGCCTTCAATCTGCTCAGGTTAAAGAGCTTGCCAGATGTTCAAAATTTAATAAATATTCCTGGCATCATGTCTCTAGTGGCATCATCAATCATTACTACAAAGAACAGTCCAAAGAACAGTCTGTGCCAAAATATACCTTTGCTTGACTCCTTTTGCTATTACAAATGGATCCAACAGAGTGCCAGCCACAGCCTCTATCCAGCACACCATTGTGCAGATGACGGATAATTTCACAAACTTTTCTGGACATCCAGGAGTTCAGAAATATTGCCAACAGTTATCAGAGCTAGAAGTCTAATAGCATCAAAAGCATTGGTAAGGTCAATGAAGACTTGTTACGTGAGTGATTTTTTTTCCTTGGTATACTTTTTATTGAAAAGCTGGGGAGAAAGAAGCTAATATTACATCCTAGCACCCTCTTAGATAATGTGCATTACCTTAATACCTGTAACACTCTGATCATGTTCAGTTAGCATTTTGTCCTTTCCCTGAAATTAGGATTGCTATAGAAACATCTTTATTTGTATACCAGACTACTGGAAGATTAAGGTGTATTTGAAATTCATAGCCTAAGGGCACATAATTTAGGCATGTGAATATGATGATAGGCATCTATTCCCAGAAGAATTAGGGTTCCCAAATTCTTACAAATTCTTTTGAAAATTCCATTTTTAACTATCATTTCCCTGTGTTCCTCCCTAAATTGATTTAAAGTCAAATTTACTGTTATAAAAGGGCTGAATTCAAAAGTAAGGAAGTTAGAACAGCCGAGTGAGGCCTTGCTGACGTACCCTTTGGGGATTTTTTCAGAGAATTTAGGATACTTAGTTTTCCAGAATACATGGAGTGACTATTAATATGGCCTTACAGTATATGACGTCTTAATTCCCTTTACTTTTTCCTCCTCGATTTGATAATCTCCCTCCTATTGAGATCATTATACGGACTATTTTTAGCTTCTTAAGAACGCTTGCCCCTACTTTCCATGCAAGTACATAACTGAAACACAATCAACAAGAAGTACATTTAACAAATACAAAAAGAGAAAGGAAATTGCCTTATACCACTCCATTACAAAGAATGTCCAATAGAAGTATCAGTTTAGTGGAAGTAGAGGTGAAAAGAGCACTTAACCAGCTCAGAAACTGACATGCCTCTTCATCTGTTGCCTATTTTCAGCTTCAGTCAAGAACTGTTTAAATAGGAGCAAAAAAACCCTGAATTACTTATGTACTGGATTGCTTTTGCCTAACAATGCTCTGCATTAGCAAGTGTCCACTAAAGTTAAAAACCTAACTTTTAAGTTACCCTTTTAGCTACTGTGCAAGAACAGAAGTGCCACACCTCACCTATAGGTAACAGTTTTGCCAAAAGCGAAGAGGTGTATGGAGGGTCTTATCCTGCTGCCAAATTAAAGTCTTAAAAGCTTTAAAAATTCTCAGTTGGGAAGCATTGGGCCATTCTGCCCCATTTCAAGGTCTTAGGTCGGGCATTAGCCTCATCTCCAGGGCTGATTAAGGAGTCCCATGAAAAAAATCAGTGTGCTGAGGGCTCCACAAAAAGTATAGAATAAGGCTGCTTTAGATTTAATTGGGGGTGCCAAAAAATTGCCTGTGGAGCTGAATCCTTACCAAAAGCAAGAAAATATTCAAATCTCTTAGTTATTTACATGCATTCAAAGCACATAAGGGCAAGCTGTGTAATAAAGAAAGAGATGAGTACTTTTTTGCAATGAAGGGAGGACAGGCACACCTCTGAAGATAGCTCTTTCCTACAGGTTGATGGTTTTTCCCTTCTTGTTTATGTCACAAAATTATGTTAGATAATTTTAATTTGTTCATGCACCCATTCATTCAGTACAAAGTAGAATTCATATTTGGTCATTACTGATTGTAGGGACAATTGGTCTACACAGATAAAAACTTTCCAAAACTTTGTTATCCCAATTGGAATGGTGTGCTCTGCACACAGCTGCAGGATATTCTGTTGATAGGATTTGGCTTTCTTGAACACCAGCCAGCTTGCTAGCTTCTTCCTTGAGTAAGTGACAACTTGCTGATCAAGGGTTAAACAGTGTTTGGAAGATTTTGGCATGGGCAGCAGGGCTCTAGAGACAGAGAGAGGTTACGTACCTTTGTTTGTGCGGGGCCAGCAGAGGCACAGAATGTAGCATGCAGCCAGAATGTTCATCTTTCTCACTACTTTAGTCCGTATGAAAAAAAAAGGATTATCAACCCCTTGACAACCTTTAGCTTGTATTGTACCCCATGGGATACAAATATTTGGCACGTCCTTGCATTCTTGCAAATGCAGACCCCTGCTTGGAGCTGCCACTCCTGCAGACAAGGTAGCCTACGCCTAGCATCTTCTGCTGCGCATGCTCTTGGAGCCACAGACTTTCCAGTGTAACCTCAGTACACTGACTGTCCAGTGTAGCCTTTTCTACAATTTAAGTCAGTGATTGTGCACAAAAAATCTTGCATCAGACTGTGTAGTTTTGGGCTTAGCTAGAGCATCGGTTTCAGAAAGGGGTTCAGTACTGATTTAAGGACATAAAATGGTGGAGAATGCTTCGCAACTCTTGGGTAATCTATTCCAGTATTATTTTCAGTGGTAAACTAAAGATCAGTCTGGCCCACATAATGCTGCAGATTTCAAGAGAGGAAGTTCTAGACAATTGTAACTTGAGTTGATGTATCTTGCCATATTTGCCCAGCAGAATCTTAGGTGGCTGCACAAGATAGATACAGGGTTTCTGTACACTAATCTAATCTTTGAAAGTCCACAGGTCCAGATATCATGTTGATTCAGAAATAGAGATCCTCTAAATTGATACTTCTACTGGATATTCTTTGTAATGAAACTATGTAATGTAATTTCAATTTTTTTATTATGTTTCTTAAACATCATTATTGCTGAGCATTGAGTTTGTTATAAGCTTACACCAGAAGTAGGGGCCAGATTTCTTAGGAAGCTAAAAATGTTTCCTCTTTTAGTGTTTAATTAAAATGTAGACATACTTTAAGGAAATATAAATGAGAGCTTTGGGATCCTTTGGCACACAACACATGGGGAGCTGAATTAGCATTGTAAGTGGGACAGATCCATTGCTTAAGACACACAGACTCGTTAGAACACAGCACTGAATGCATGAAACAATCTCATGTTTACATGGGAATGGACTGGAGCCAAAATTACAGAACTTGCCTGTCTAACACTAGAAATTTATATCCATTTTTACATAAGTGACCTAATTCTAGTTCTAATAAGATAGAGGACTGAAAACACAGCCTCTTGAAAATCAAGCATGAATTCATTGCAGTAGTTCTACCCTTATGTTCTCTTTACTCTCCATAATCACCATTCAAACACAGAAGCATTTACCCTAAAACTTACTCCACAGGACAAACTACAGCAGCAAATCCCAATTTTTTTGCCTGGTGGGCAAAACTAAATGTTACACTTCCCATGTGGCTGTCAGAGAGGAAAGAATTCCGGGAGGAGAAGGGAGAGAAAATAAGAAGGACATGGGGGAATATTAGCAAGACTTCCTTTAAAAGCTAAGTTCATAAGAGCTAAACATTGCTTAAGGAAAGCTGGTACTTTGCCTCATAAGAGAACTTTGGTGAACTAGGCTGTATAGAATTATAGAGGTTATTATGTCTGTAGCCTCCTTGCTGTGCATTCTTCCACAGAAGTGCTCACACCTGCTGTGCATGGCCAAATAACATGAATTAAAAATGCTGCACAGCAACGACGTTTGGTTTCACATGAAAATACCTCAGAACTGGTTGGCTATTAACACCTTGGT
Organism: Ibidorhyncha struthersii; assembly: GCA_013398815.1. Classification (NCBI taxonomy): domain Eukaryota; kingdom Metazoa; phylum Chordata; class Aves; order Charadriiformes; family Charadriidae; genus Ibidorhyncha; species Ibidorhyncha struthersii. The sequence continues at coordinate 510,172 of VZSZ01001515.1, forward strand.
ATTTCCAGTGGTCCCAATCTCAGCAGCTCTCCAGGCTGTTGATAATACAATGCAACCAGAAAAAATATTTTTTTAACTCCAATGCACACCTGAAACCAAGCTAGAACCACCAGCCTCCAAAGGCTAAAACCGAAACAGTCCAGGTCTAGCGTTTGGATGATTAAACAGCACAGGGTTTTAATTTCTCCGCACTAGCCTCCAAACTACAGTGCATACACCCATTTGCCTTATATATAAAGCACATGCTACAAGCCCATGTTTGCCATGACAGCCATGAAATCCCAAGCCATTTTGCAGGAGCCATTGTCCTTAGAGATAGTAAAATTCTGTAAGACAACAAACATAGGAGGTACCAATGCCAGGTGAGAAAAGAACAGTTTTATGGGTAGCTGTATATTAGTTTTAGGACAGGGCTACTGGCAGCTAGCGCCCTAAATTATGTCTGGGAGACACGTGAAGTGAGACAAGTGGAACGGACAATAAATGCCAACTGCCGCAGGCAAGGTTTATGGGGCCAACAGTGGTTTAACATTTGGGCGACTGTCTTAGACATGCTAATTTTCTACTTCTCCCTCTGACTGAAATGACCAATTAGCTGTAACCAACCCAGCTCAAGTTTAAAATATCAGGTATCGAATCCTTAAAGAGCCCTGTTCATGATCAATTCTGCAGGTAAACATGTTCACAGAAATGCCAAGTAGCACTGAATAACAAGTAAATACAAGAAAATTGCAAACTGCTCACAGACATTCTGTCAAGTAAATTAATTGCTCAGTTCTACTTTATTAGGAGACCTTTATGGTTGTGGGCAAGCCTGCCTTGCTAAAATCCTTTGATCACTTTTAATACTGGAAGTCCTCTTTTGTGAGGCTAACTTAATACTGTTGTATTCATGCGGCCTAATCTGAGTAGGTGCTAAGTGCTTTGCCAGCAGAGTTGTTGCAGAGCATGGAGGAGAGATCATTCTATTTATTCAATTTTATTCTATTCACTAAGCTGGAATTCTTTGTTTACATGATAAATTTCTTAGCTGTCATTTTTTTCCTCTCTCAGTTTTATGTATTATACTATGTTCTGTCATTTTGTTTTTCTGTTTCTCTTTATCAAAAATTGAAGTAGTTTCAAAAAAGCTGATCTTAAATCTTTTCTGCTTCAAAATTAGCTGTTGCCTAAGCAATCACACATGCAGGTCAAAGTTTAAAGGCTGATCCTACATCCAGAGAATTCAATACCAAAACTCCGTTTGAGACCAAAGAGAAAGAAGTTACAAGACTGTAACCTCCCTTTTCAAATTTATCCACTGCAACAGAAATTGTAAACAAACTACTGTATACATTTGAAAAAAAAAAAGAAAAAGAAAAAAAGTACACCTTGGTCTTGCCACGAGGCACCATCCAATCCCAGCAGGCACAGGAAGCCAGTCAAAGTCTGCATGCAAAATCCTGGACTCGGTAAAGTCAATTTAAATAAAGTCAAGATTTCACCAAGTGACCTTTCTCTTACTGATTTCAATCTCTATCGCATCAACATGAATTGGAAAGACACTTTAGGAAGAGAAAAAAGAAAACAAAAACAAAAAAAAATCCAGAAGGAGCGAAACAGGAAAGGAAACCAAACATTTCCTTCATTGAGAATGGTAGCACAAGCTTGTAATCAGGAAAATTTGAGGGTCAGTGCTGCAGCTTTATTTTAATTGTGCTCCTCTTCAGATAAGAATCTCTTACGGGTGTAAATTGCCTTGCACTCCCTGCATGTATAATGTCCAATTGAGTTAGGGGAAGGGCTTGCAGTCTTAATGGAGGAAGAAAACACGTAGAAGTTAATTTTTATCCACATCATAAACTTTCTTGTGACTTCTATGAATTAGGATATACAAGCAGAAAGTGAAGTAGCAATTAAAAAATCAGTGTGAATATTTTATCCAGAACCGAGAGAACTCACATATCCCAAACACGGAGGTTGCACCTTTGTTCAGATGAAGACTGAAATATTCTTTTTTATGCTCAGAAATATAATCAAATGAACCACAACTGCCATATGTGGGTGGCAAGAGGGGCAGTCTCTAAGTAAGACGATTGCTGAGTTCATACAAATGATGCGAGCACTTTAAGTGCTTCTTTCTCAGGAGTAACAGTGACATTCCTCGCTTTTTTTAATTTTATCTTACCGGATTTGCTATTTTCCCTTCCTTATACTAGCCCTAATCAATGCTGCAGGTCAGGTTGAAAGAACGGACAGCCCTAGAGCCACACACGTTTAAACCACTTTGATGCAAATATTGATCCAAAGAGCACAGACATGTGGAAGTGCTGCTTTTTTTAATGGACAAGCTTCCCCCCTCCCTTCCAGGTTTGCACTTCATGAGGTAAAATAGAACTGTCTGCCCAAAAGCAGGAATGAATACGTGAATTGATCCAAAGACGGACCAGCCTCAATGATAAATTCTGTTAAATCCAGAAAGCAAGATGCCATCTGCATGAAGTACAAGTGCATTTCATGGCCTTGCTCTCTTAAGCATTTCCATTTCTTCATTCACACTTTCTAGTAAGGGTACTTTGGCAGACAACATATACAGTGGTGGGAGAGAAGTAGTGCTTTATGTCAGCATGAACAGTGCTGCTGACACAATGTCCACCACCGCCCAATGCTTAATTCCCATGTATACAAGACTATCAAAGCATTTTATTAGAAAGCCACTGTCCACAGCTTATATTTAGAAACAGAGAGCGAGTCCAAGCTGCAATCCAAAGATGAGATCAAGGGAAGGAAAGAATTCTAAGGACCGCTTTGAAATGCAACACTAAAAAGATGTGACATTCTTCTATCTGTAGGCATTTTTAGGCTGGACTGAAAATAAAAAGAAAACCTGTTTGTACAGAGAAAGCTTGCCTGGCCCTGTGCCAAGACAGGAAGTCTATCAAAGCTGGGCAGCATTTGAAAGCAACGGAATACCAGAACCAAAAAAAGAAAAGGGGGGTGTGGGGGTGAGAGAAACTAGAATGAAAATACTTACTTCTACATTGACTTTTTTTGCTGGTTTTCAGATGGTTGTGCATGGTTGTTGATAGCTATACTACTCCCTGTTTATTCAGCTCGAGCCATGAGTTCTCCATGTGCATGGCCTGACTTCAGGTGACTATTGTACAACCACGGCAGCACTGCTGGTAAGGAGGATGTGGACACGAGCATCTATATTTATATCCAAACATTATGACAAATCAACCCATTTCTAAGCAAAACTACCAGATCGCCATGGGATGAATCAGGTTGGGTGTTCAACAGCATATGTAAAGTAGTCTCCCTGAGGGTTTATCAGGGACATTAAGGCCTCAAGATTGCTCCAACAGGTCAGAGGAGGATTTGTTTTGTGGTGGAGAGCCATTCACTAGACATATTCACAACTCACACAGGCACACAATTATAGCAACACAGGGAATGTTGTCTTCCAGCCTTTGACCTTGGAAGAACATTAATTCTTAACAGACATCATCTGTTTTTTTAACTTCTTTAATTTCTTTTTTTTTTTTCTTTTTTTTTTTTTTTGAATTTCTGGCTGTAATATATTCAGGTACAAATGGTGCTGTCATCTTGAGCTACAAGTTAGAAAGTTATTACTTTTAATATGCCACTACCTTAGGCCTCTACTGTTATGTAAAAGAAAAATAACCTTGTGTGACAGTTTAACATTGATCGATGTGCCTGCCAAATGCAAAGAGATAAATAAGCAGGTGATGAATAAACAGCACTTCAAGTAAAGACATTACGCTGCATGCATAAAACGGCGCCAGGCACCTAGGAGCTGTGGGTGGCCGAAGGTTAGCCATTTCATGCCCACTCAGTAAAGCAGACTTAATCGCTTCCAATATTTTCTGTTAAAAAGCACGCTTAATGAGCCAATTTCACAAGCCCAGAGAAACTGATTATTATCTCCGAGTTCCAACTGAGTTGGTTGTTTTCCAAGAGCCAGTTTTTCCTTGACGGGATAAAAACCTTTTAGAAAAAAAAAAAAAAAAAAAAAGGAAAAAAAAAAGAGAAGGAGGGAAAAAA